>JARKHS020026757.1:0-40357 GCA_030143305.2 Amblyomma americanum
ACTATACATTGTTCACGTGAAAAAGTTCGGTTGAAATATAAACAATTAACTAAGATTAACTAATCAGAATTTCAATTCTTGGTTTTACTAAGGCGAACCGTTTATTTCCAAGCTGGAAGCTGTCAACGTCGATCGAAGGCGAAGTGAGGTCTTGAAATGTCGAAATCGGAATTGCAGCTGGACATGTCGAGTGTGAAAAAGAAAACGCTTTTGAAAACTCGTTAGGCTTGCTTTCTCTGTCATTGCATCAAGATCAAGTGGCGTCACTCGAATATGTGATGCTAAAAATACTTATGCAGCTCGTGCGTGCTGTGCATGCGTTTACGTTGTTTTCGTGTCGACATCACGCGCAGCGACGCCATTTGATGCACCTTCCACAGGGGAAAATTACGGAGTTTACTTACGTGCTGTGAATGCGAAAGCATGCACGCGGAGTGTTCAGCTGCGGTGATGGCCTACTACTCTAATGCAGTCCCCAGTGAAGCTGATCTGCTCGCGCCACCCGAATGGAATAAAGTTGATGAAGACGGCGATACCCAAACCGAGCTCGAGAGACTGTCAGTTTAGCGCGCGGATTGTTGTGCTGCGGCGATGGCGTAGTGCTCCAATGAAGTGGCCAGTAAAGCTGATATGTTTGCTGCGGCCTTGGTTCGAATGTATTTTTTCTTCCCTGATGATATAGGCACTGCCGATGACGTCATGAGGTCACGTGGGTTTTGGGTTCGTTTCTCTAGAAGGGAACGCCGGATTTTCTGACTGATGGGTCATACAATGCTTTCGCGTTAAAAGCCAACCTAAGGAGCGTTCGAATACACCTTTTTCATGCTCGATGTCTCGAACCACGTTGCCGATTCGCAAATTAAGAGAAAAAGTGAGCTCACTTGTGACGTTGACTGCCTTTGATTTTGCAATATAATCTTGTGCTCTGAAACAACAACTTGATTAGGTAAGTTTAACTGATTGTCTTTTGATAAATAAATACTGCCGACCATGCCATGCAACCAACCTGCACAGACTTCACCCGTGTATCTTTCACGATTTTGGAAAAAGAAACCTATGCCGAATAATTTGAAACACCGGGCAAAGTAGAGACAAACAGGCGCAACTGCACTTATAGTGCTCCTCATTCATTCTTGAAGATAGCATTCCTGTATTGCAGTACCCGCCGCGGTAGCTCAGTGGATAGAGCGCTAGGCTACTGAGCTGCAGGACCCTTAAATACCAGCCGCGGCGGCCGCGTTTCGATGGAGGTGAAACGCAAAAAAAAAAAAAATAAGGTCACCCGCGGTCTGTGTGATGTCCATGCACGTTAAAGATCCCTAGGTGGTCGAAATTAATCCGGAGCCCTCCACTACGGCGTGCCTCACAGCCCACGTGTCACTTAGGGGCGTTAAACCGCGCAAGTCACGGGAGATGTACAGGGTGTTACTCTAAACAATAAGAGAGTAAGATGTCCTCTAGTGCCCTTCCTTTTATAATGGCAGGGTAAGTATCGGAGTAGATTTCGATCTATAAATATGCGGAACGCTTACTCTTGCCAATCGGAGGCGGCTTTTAAATGCGGAATAGAAGGTCCTGATGTTAACAAACAGAACAGATTGAAACCTCGGTTAATATCTTCGTCGCTACTAAAGCCTCGCACGTTTTGAGGAAGGAATTTGTTTCCGTTGCCAACCAAGTATTCCGTATTTTTAGTGATGAGAATGTACCCCAGAGCTTGGGCAGCATACTTTGCCCCTTAAAGGGAGTGGGCTATATATGACTAGGACAGCTTACTCCCTTTTCACTCCTTTCGTGTTTAGAATGTACCTTTCATATTGCTTGTGCCTTTACATACGCCATGTTCCTAGACCTCCGCACACAAGGTCGCATGGTACATTTATTAGCTGGCAGGTTGCCATGCAATGCGTCTTCACGTGGGCAGCGTGGCGCAGTCCAGAGGGCGAGCAGAGTTGCGCGCCTGCACGGCGTCCACCGTCTTGCGGGCGGCGCGCGTGAGCGAGAAGCTGCCGAACTTGTTCCAGCTGGAGCACGCGTTGGACCAGTCGTCGAACTCGGCGTCGAAGAGGGCAACGCCGATGTGCCGGACGCCTTTCCCGACGACGTTCCACGCCTTGCACACCTGGAGATTTTCAATAGCCGCGTTGCCGTGAATGCTAACTAAGAGGCACGCAGACGACCCTTATAAGAATGGCCTATAGACCAGTCTATAGACTTCTGATAGACTCTATTGCCTTCCTAGAGATGTTTATTTCTGTCACACTCATAGTCTTAGACTCTCTATAGACAAAAGTCTACTAAAAGTGTATGGCCATAAATCTAAAGATTGTCTATAGACTGCAATACAGGATTTGTATTGCCTATAGACTGTTCTCTGGGGTTCGTCTGTAGAGTGTGTATACACTTTATAGACAGAAGTCTATAGACTGCCTAAAGAAGTTTTTGTAAGGGCGAACCGGATGAAAAAATTGCAGGACGGTTACCACTGCGTAACGCGAGATTTAGCGACAGCTGTTAAGGTATTTATATTGCCTCCTTACATTAACCCGCTACCCGTTTCCAGGGTCCACCTCCTGGGCCGAAGACACTCGTGCCGTTAACTCTTACCTTTTTTTTCACGCACGTGCGGCATCGAGTCGATGCCTCTTGGAAGACAGGGGGGTAATGCCACACTGCAGACACTCTGCCGAAGACACCTTGTGGCTGAACCTTATACCTTGGCACGTGACCGAGCGTCTTCTTTGTCTCGAATGAGCGCGGCTGTTCGGCGATCCTCGCCCCAGTAAACGGCTGCGCTGTCTACTTCCTGCTACGTTTGTCGGTTACAGTTGCGGTGGAGAATATGATAGAGACTTCATAACTGTATAGTCCTCAATTGAGCGCTCTTCATTGTCTCACGGAGTCTCAACGCCAGGACAAAACCAGGAGACGAAGAAGAAAAGGCTAAAGTAATTGTCCGGGACACCACTGGTACTTTTCTAACAATTTTATTTTGCCGATATAACAAAGTTTTTCATTAATTCTTTTTAGTTCTCCACACCTACTCGTTCTTCGACTGACGCTCCTCTCCAGTCCGCCGCTCTGACGGACGGCGCCACCGATAACCCTTTCCTGGGTGGGGCATTTCGCAGAGGCTAACCCGATAGATGGGCCGTGTTACATTCCTCCCTCCTCCTTCCACGGTAATCCTTCTCCTCCTCCTTCCAGCGTGACTACCCTCCGATCGAGCTCCTCCGCTCTCGCAATACCCTTTTCCTCCTACGATCACCGCCCTTCGGATGGTTCCCGTGGTAAGCACCTTTCTCCGACTCACGTCGCGCCCTCCTTCTTCCACGGTAACTACCCTCCAAGTGGTTCCCATGGCAACGCACCCGGCGGTTACGCCGACGACTACAACATACTACTGTTACTACGATGCGAAACCCAGGAACGGTCGCTTAACAGCTGTCGCAGTAAAAGTAAAAAAAACAAACTGAGCTCTCGACATCCTGTGCATGCTAACATAAATTGGTTTGACGTTTTCAGCAGATCAAAGACAATTCCACCGTACATCTCGTTTGTGGTCTTTTTCTGATATTCCCTGCTGATATTCCGTTTAAGTAGCAAGGGAAGAGTACTTTCGGGCCGTCCGTAAGACCTATAATGCTTTGGAACTAAACGCACTAAACAAGTCATGCGTACAAATGTTCCGCATTTTATTAGTAGCCCCATGAGGCCAAAATCTGTCGCCTGCCAAACATTTCGCCCATTGGCTGCATAGGGAAGAGACGCCCCCAGACTGGAGCACTCTCATTGGCTGAATGGATTATGGATGTGATGTAACCAGACCGGAAGTGACGTCACTTCGGGTAAAGTCATCAACTGCTGCGAATGCTATCTTATTGCCAACATAGAATAAAAATTGGTGTCCTTGTGAAGTTTTTGTGTGTGTTTCGGACAACCCGCAAAACAATCCTGCCACCTCATAGCCGTAGCTATACGTCGCTCGCACACTGGTAACGCTTTCATGAAGTTCTGGACAAAGGATGGCGCAGCAGTAAGACCCACCAAATTACCGACCCGCGAGAACACGAGGGAGGCAGCTATACTTGCCTTTGCGAAAAGCGTTTCCTCGTTGTCGAAAACGAAGGCCAGCGCTGTGCTGTCGTCGTAAGTGGTCATCACTTCGTGAGGTTTGTCCCTGGACACATGGTCCGCGTAAGCGTAGTGTTGCTTGTTGCATATCTGTGAGGAGGTCAGGCCGCAGAATTACAGAGTGAAAGCGGAAGACTTCACTGAGGGAATGAGTCCATTGTGAAAGTGTTGATGAATGTTTCATGAAGGCAGCTAGCTATTCGGCAGGTAGCGTTAGTATCGTTGGAGAGCCAGCAGGATTACTGCAAAGCAATCTTCGAGGGTAAATAAATGTCAATCTTAGTAGACGGCCGTCCTTGCGCGGCGCAGCGACACATTTGCAGTACAAACTACTCCGAGGATGACGTTCCCCTTGGAGGTTCTGGAATGTTTTTTGACGGTGTAAATGCGTGTCTCATATTTGAGTCCTTTGTCGATAATCGTCGAGCTTCTCAGGGGCAGAATGTAGTAAGCACCCTCTGCAGGAGTGGTTATACTGAATCTACTTCGAAACATGAGAGAGAAAAAAAAAACGACCCGAGCGCAGAATACAAGTGCAAAACGAGGTCGGTATACGGACGCTACACCTGATCACTATCGCTGGGATGAATGATTCTGTTCTTAAAAGAGTATAAAGGCACTAAATTTTGATTGCATGTTTTTTTGTTCGTAAAGACGCATGGGAAATTACTACCAGATCACCACCTCACGACTACTAAATATAATTCACTTTCTCCTCTCAAACTGTTCCAGTTTCGGTTTCAACAGCCGAACGATGACCACATGGAGGAAGAAAAAACTTCCTTTCTTCTTTTTCTTCCTCCATGGATGATCAGGACGTCGAACATGGAGGAAGAAAAATATGACGTCGAAGGTCAGTACACGTCACATCAGTCATGAAAAAACTGCAATATAATCACTGCTTCTTCTTATGCGTTTTTATCCTGGCTCTTGAGGCAGGCTGGCTTTAGCATTTTAGAAAATTAGAACGACGCAGCAGCAATTACATCGCAGTTGCTCATGCCTCACATGATATATACTGACATTTGACGTCGAAGTCATCGTTCGGATGTTGAAACCAAAACCCGGAACAGCATGACAGAAAACAACTGAATTTTAAATTATCTAGCAGTCGTAGGGGAAAAACACGCGGTGTTCCATCAGTATAATGCCCTACGCAACATAACAAACAAGAAAACCCGCAACCAAAAAGTTGGTGTCTATACTTCTTTTAAAATATGTATGCGTGACACTTCTAGTGCCACTGCTTTTTCTTGCGTACATTTTGCGAACTTCAGTGAATCGACTGGCCAGTAATTCACAGATCACGACCGTGTCAAAATTTGCATAGCTCAGTGAACAATGGAACACTCCAGGTGATAGCTACAATTAAGCCAAAGAAAATTTTCATTCAGAAGCAGTTTTATGGCGTACGATATATTGAAGGTTTGCCATTCGTGAAAGAACATCAAGACTTCCTGTTCCGTAATACAATGCATTAAAAAGCCAATGTATTCATCTTACCGCTAACGACGATCGATTATTAGAGTGAATGTAATGCGAAGTATTTAGATTGATCTTTCGCGGCTAATCAAAAAAAAATTGCGGGGAATTAGCACGTACGCCTTCACTTTCTCTAATCCTTGCTTACACTTCAGACTATCGGCTGTCTGCGAGCTTTTCTTTCACGTGATGCTTGTTATGTAATAGCGCGTAATGGTTTCACGGTAAGGAATGCGAACACTACGTAAAAGGTATGTTGCCCTCACAGTTACGCGGGAGTCCACTTGCTTTGCAGCTCCGAGCTTGAACGATTTGCACTTAGCGCCGACCGCGTAGGCGCTCCTGTTGCTTCCTCCCACCAGAGACGAGTACCAGCGTCCAGCCAGAGACATCGACATCAGCACCCTGGTGTTCGCCCCGAAGGGAGGCCTTCGCCGGCGCAAGTAGTCCAATGTGCTTTCCTGCGGGCCGGTGAACAAAACCTTACTAAGTACTCGATGGACTTTACTATGTCAGGTGATCCTAGCAATTGGAAAGAGTAGGTATGAAGGGGAGAGAGAGAGAGAGAGCGTCTACTTGCAATGTTCGGTTGATGGTTGTCGACAGGCTTGCCCCACAATGTCGACCCTGTGATGCGGCAGTGCGTCCCGCTCGCCTGGTTACTGGTGCCGATGTGTGTACGCAAGATGGCAAGCTGAATCACCCCCGTTCTGCAAGGGTTCGTACCCGACAAAGCTCTGAGCGAACGTATACGAAACAATGCAGGGCTCCTGAGCTCGTGCGTATACGTGGGGATGTTGGAATATGTGAAATACAACAGTGAGCCTATCATTGAGATTTTGGGAATGTTTTCATGAGCAAGCAGGGAGCGAGAAAAAGATCAAAATTTGCGACAGCGGCTTGATTAGTCTTGACGAACTTTTGTTTGGGCTGGTTCGGGCTGCTGCTGCTGCACTGCTGTCTTTTACATCGTGGTTAGGGCTGACATGAGACGAGGCAAACGGGAAGTGAATGAAGAACTGTAGTTATCTATATCATCTTCGCGAAATGAGTTTTAATGATGGTATACGCAATTGATACTCCCTTCTGCTCGAAGACGTCTGGGGGTCAATCGCGAAAACGTCACCAGAAATTTATAAGCAAACTATAAATGTCATGAAAAATCGGCGCGCGCACCAGTTTAAAGTTCTAATCGAAAGCAGTTTCTAATGGCAGAGTTTTGTGAGTCCATAGACAAAAATTCGAAAGTTATGATTCACAACCTCTTTTGTATACGCTTGATCAGGTGTGTGATATGCTCTCTCTTTGTACAGTGACAGAAGATACATTTCTGCAGACGAAGTTGATGACGTCACAGTCGAGCTTTCCTGCGAAGGCGGCGGCATAACGCGCCTCCTATCGAGTCCCACAGGACGGAGCAGAGGCCGCCAACCGCAGAGCGAGCTCAGTCTCGGAGAAGATAATCCACTCAACTCAGGCCGAAGCCATTAACCATTATACGGATGCCTGCACCGTTCCTGCCTATCGACTGGTTGCCACTGATTGTAACTGCTTGGAATTCAGGTTACTGGTTTTGAAATTATCTGCGTATAGACAACTAGTTTTTTTTAATAAACTATATATCTTGATGTTGGCCTCAGTCCGTTTGCGTTTAAGACATGGCCCAGGTACTCAACTTCTGTCGCTAGAAATGAACACTTCTCTAACTTGAGCTTGAGGCCTGCTTCCTGTAGACGTTGTAGTACACTGGCTACGTTACTCAAGTGATCTGCGTCGTTCAATCCTGTTACCAAGATGTCATCAAAGTACACAGTGACATGGCGCATGTCTTGTAGCAAATTTTCCATTTCTCTCTGGAATATGGCCGGCGCTGAAGCTACTCCGAAAGGTAGTCTGGTGTACTGGAAGAGGCCTTAATTGAGGCTTGTTGATGGTCACTAGCCTCTGTGAGCTCGTGTCAAGTTCTACTTGCTGGTAAGCGTCTTTCAGGTCCAGCCTCGTAAACTTTTTGCCACCTGAAAGTTTCGCCCAGAGGTCCTCGACTCGCGGCCCAGGATATTTTTCCAGCACTGTGACACCGTTAATTGTGGCCCTGAAGTCGCCACATATGCGCACGCGGCCGTCTTGCTTGATCACAGGAACAATTGAGGCTGCCCACTCAGACGTTCTGACGTGTGTAACTACCCCTTCTCGTTGCATACTTTGCAATTCTTCTGCAACTTTGTCATGCAGTGCGAAATGAATTGTTCGCGGTTTGAAGAATTTATGAGCTGAATCTTCCTTGACAACAATTTTGGCTTTCGCGCACGCCTTTGAATGCTCCTAGCCCCTCTGAAAATACTTCTTTGTAGCAAGTCAGCAGCTCGTCAACGCTCGTGAGCCAACGGATCTGGCGTCATTTAGGTCGAGATGCAGTGCACTGATCCAGTTCCGTCCGAGAAGGGTTGGACACTGATCCGGGGGTATACAAACAAAGGCAGTGTTGCCTCTCTTCGTCGGAACTGGACTGAAACGGTAACCTTGCCCCTAACGGATGTCAGTCTTCCGCAATAACTCTTCAGAATTACGTCTGATGGGTCTACAGAGAGCTCGGGAAACCGCTGTTGGAATGCGATCTCCCCCATTATGGAGAGGAGGAGGAGGAAAAACATTTATTCAGAGCACAAAAACTGGGTGGGTTCAGTACGAGAACCCATTGGTCGCCATCATAATCCGGCCCCTCTCAACCAGCAATTTCTGGTCGAGTGGGCTGTGGCTATGAAGGGTTGCCTCCCAGCGCTCATGAGTCGGATCGGGATTGCTGTCCAAGTCTGGGTTTTGGTGACATTCCCAAACCGCGTGAAAGAGTGTGCCAACTGCTCCACAGAAGGGGCAGGACGAATTGTAGGTTTCTGGGTACCATTTACTCATTAGGTAAGGATTGGGCAGAGTATTAGTTTGTAGTCGCCTGATTATGTGCTCTTCATATTTACTTAGGGTTTTGTGAGGAAGAGGATATTCCCTTCTTGTGATCTTATAGTACTCCGTAATTTCACACTGGCCCTCGTGTCTAGCTCCATTCTAAGAGGCCTGCCTGCGACTTGCAAAAATGCTACAAACGGAGGAATTTCTTTCTCGCTGTTCATCTGCCACGTCTCGTAGACCTGTGACTGGATTCCAGGAAGATTTCCACTGTCCGCAAGGCTGTGAATTGGCTGCTTTTGTTGCCTTCGCCTGTTGTGCTTCCATGACACGTTCTTTTGCTTCGTGTCGGCAGCCTTTGAGCGGCATACTCTGGCCAGATGCCCCATCTTGCTGCATGCTTTGCACGGGGGATATGGCGTGCTGGCATAATGTTGCGTAGTGCGGCTCTCCACAGCGATAACAACTTATCGTCTGTTTCATTTGCGCTCTCATCGCACTGTGAACTGTCTGCGCTTCCGTCATGCCCTGAGCTTGCATCAAGTTCGGCTCTTCAAGCATGCGCCGTTGCATGGGTGGTGGTGGTGAAAAACTTTTATTGGCTAGAAAAAAGTATTTACAGGGAGGTATGATATGGACCGACCGTTAAGGGGCCGGCCCTCACAAACACTATAGGTGAGGTCCCTGGTACGTAACCCCAGTGGCGTCAGCCGCTGCCCGCGCACGCTCAACCAAGGCCTTTTGAGCCTGTAGGTCAGAGCAGCCGAGCAGGGTCGCCTCCCAGTCCTCCCGGGTGGGGTTGGGATGAGGGGGGATAGCAGGGTTGGAGGGACAGGCCCACACCATGTGGTAGATGTCCGAAGACTTCTCCGCGCAGTCCGGACAGCTGCCCGAGAAAGAAGGGTCAAAATGTTTGAGAGCGGCTGGGCACAGCAAAATATTAGTATAAAGGCGGAGCAGAAGCCGCCGCTCCTCCGCTTTTGAGAGGCCTTTACAAGGGCGCGGATAAAGGCTGTGCCCAGATTGACTAAGTAAAACAATGTCTTGGAAAGAGTAAGCCGGTGTGAATTCGAGCTCTTGGTCGTCGGGGTGGGAGGGGAATGCCCGGTGAGAATGCGCGCGGGCGGCGGCATCAGCTGCCTCATTTCCCTCAAGACCCATGTGAGCAGGAGCCCACACAATAGTCCGGTGAGCGGGGTCCCCGGTGTATACGCTGCTTTGGAGAAGGCGGTAGGCTAGGTACGGTACCCAGCCCTGCTCAACGTTCTGACAGGCCCCTCGCGAGTCGGAAATAATTGTTTTGGAAGTGGGATGAGATGCAGCCAATGCTATTCGGTCATTCCAGCTCCTATAGGTGGCGCGGCGGCAGTGCGACATGGCGGAAGAGGCGGTGATGGCGTCGATGCCATAGCGTGTGTCTCTGTATACAAGCAAAGCGGCTTCTTGACGTTGTGGCACCTTTGGTGTGATTTTTAGAGTGTAGATAAGCAGCAGTAAATGATTATTGGTTATAAATAAGATCCTATGCTTGAGTTTGGCTGCATTACAGGCTCGAAATAAATTTTTATCGATATGAGCGTGGAATCCCTAGTTCGCAAGTGCCGCGCGCGTAAAAACCCCATTGGCGTTGAAACTTGCGAACTCAGCATGGTGAAGTGCGACGAACACTTTAAACTGTAATTTTTTGCGCGTTCACTTTCTTCTTTCGGCACTCACCCGAAAGCGGAAATAAACGACTTTAATGATCCACACAGTCTGACGCTATATTTCGAGCCTACACGACGGCGGCCCTTATCCGCGTAAACACGGTATGTGTATTTATTGCGTGCTGATCTTATAAGGACACAACTAAAAAAAATCACCACTTGGTAACACTGGTCATGGTCCGCAGCTTAATATTACAATGCCTACCAATTACAACAGTGATCAAAATCAACTTTTTAGCATTGGACTGCATCAAACAAGCCAGAAACGTCAAAATCCTTGAGCCTACAATTGTTTAGGTAAACAGAAAACATTTACCAGTGGTCTACATTTTCTCACGGAGGAATTTTGTTCGGTGGTCCTGAACGTGGGCGGTGCTTTGCTGCAGATTTAATTGTATCCGACTGTAGTCCGTCTGCAGCGTACGTCCCAGGGGGTCATCCAAGCTTTATAATACAGTCGAAATTAGCGCTCAAAATATGTTTTTGACTAGCGGGGGAAAACGCTGTGATCGAGTGAGCAGACGACAGTTGCTAAGAAGCGTTAAATTTGCAATTATTCATCCACTTTAAGCCTTATATCCGAGGAATAAAGGTACAATTGTGAAGTTCTTGCCATTCATATCGCTCTTTAGCAATCAAGTCGTGGCCAGAAAGCCGTGTTTAATCTAGACCAGAATGAACTGAAGCGTGATGAAAAATCTGTTTTCTGCAAACATCCGCCTTAAAATATAACCAATATATACTCCATATCAGCTCAGTGTTTAAGCACCGCACTGTTTTTATGCAGCTGTAATAGGCTACGTTGGTAGCATGAACAAAACTCCGAATAGGAATGCATTGACGACACGGTGTCGTGGCATCAACATAGTATGTCGCTGATTAACAGACGAGTCATTGGGCCAAAACTTGTTACTAACGTGCAGAATGAACTTAATCTCTGATTTCTGAACTCTTCACTCCCTCCTTTATCCCTTCCCTTACGGCGCGGTTCAGGTGTCCAACGATATACGAGACAGATACTGCGTCATTTCCTTTCCCCAAAAGCCAATTATTATTATTATTATTATTATTATTATTATTATTATTATTATTATTATTATTATTATTATTATTATTATTATTATTATTATTACGTGTTGGCCGAAACAACGTGTTTGCTATTTGGAATGTTCGCAGATTGTAGAACAAAAGAATATGCTCATTTCTGACGCGTATCTGAGGCTCCAAACCACTGCGATTGCACGCGCCGCGCAGAGCGATCACCGGCTCGCCGCTTTACCCCGGGTTCGAACCCGACCACGGCGGCTGCGTTTTTATGGAGGAAAAAGGCTAAGGCGCCCGTGTGCTGTGCGATGTCAGTGCACGTTAAAGATCCCCAGGTGGTCGAAATTATTCCGAAGCCCTCCACTACGGCACCTATTCTTCATTTCTTCTTTCACTCCCTCCTTTATCCCTTCCCTTACGGCGCGGTTCAGGTGTCCGACGATATATGAGACAGATACTGCGTCATTTCCTTTCCCCAAAAACCAATTATTATTATTATTATTATTATTATTATTATTATTATTATTATTATTATTATTATTATTATTATTATTACGTGTTGGCCGAAACAACATGTTTGCTATTTGGAATGTTCGCAGATTGTAGAACAACAGAATATGCTCATTTCTGACGCGTATCTGAGGCTCCAAACCACTGCGATTGCACGCGCCGCGCAGAGCGATCACCGGCTCGCCGCTTTACCCCGGGTTCGAACCCGACCGCGGCGGCTGCGTTTTTATGGAGGAAAAAGGCTAAGGCGCCCGTGTGCTGTGCGATGTCAGTGCACGTTAAAGATCCCCAGGTGGTCGAAATTATTCCGAAGCCCTCCACTACGGCACCTATTCTTCATTTCTTCTTTCACTCCCTCCTTTATCCCTTCCCTTACGGCGCGGTTCAGGTGTCCAACGATATATGAGACAGATACTGCGTCATTTCCTTTCCCCAAAAACCAATTATTATTATTATTATTATTATTATTATTATTATTATTATTATTATTATTATTATTATTACGTGTTGGCCGAAACAACATGTTTGCTATTTGGAATGTTCGCAGATTGTAGAACAACAGAATATGCTCATTTCTGACGCGTATCTGAGGCTCCAAACCACTGCGATTGCACGCGCCGCGCAGAGCGATCACCGGCTCGCCGCTTTACCCCGGGTTCGAACCCGACCGCGGCGGCTGCGTTTTTATGGAGGAAAAAGGCTAAGGCGCCCGTGTGCTGTGCGATGTCAGTGCACGTTAAAGATCCCCAGGTGGTCGAAATTATTCCGAAGCCCTCCACTACGGCACCTATTCTTCATTTCTTCTTTCACTCCCTCCTTTATCCCTTCCCTTACGGCGCGGTTCAGGTGTCCGACGATATATGAGACAGATACTGCGTCATTTCCTTTCCCCAAAAACCAATTATTATTATTATTATTATTATTATTATTATTATTATTATTATTATTATTATTATTATTATTATTATTATTATTATTATTATTACGTGTTGGCCGAAACAACATGTTTGCTATTTGGAATGTTCGCAGATTGTAGAACAACAGAATATGCTCATTTCTGACGCGTATCTGAGGCTCCAAACCACTGCGATTGCACGCGCCGCGCAGAGCGATCACCGGCTCGCCGCTTTACCCCGGGTTCGAACCCGACCGCGGCGGCTGCGTTTTTATGGAGGAAAAAGGCTAAGGCGCCCGTGTGCTGTGCGATGTCAGTGCACGTTAAAGATCCCCAGGTGGTCGAAATTATTCCGAAGCCCTCCACTACGGCACCTATTCTTCATTTCTTCTTTCACTCCCTCCTTTATCCCTTCCCTTACGGCGCGGTTCAGGTGTCCAACGATATATGAGACAGATACTGCGTCATTTCCTTTCCCCAAAAACCAATTATTATTATTATTATTATTATTAATATTATTATTATTATTATTGATTGATTATTGATTGATTATTACGTGTTGGCCGAAACAACATGTTTGCTATTTGGAATGTTCGCAGATTGTAGAACAACAGAATATGCTCATTTCTGACGCGTATCTGAGGCTCCAAACCACTGCGATTGCACGCGCCGCGCAGAGCGATCACCGGCTCGCCGCTTTACCCCGGGTTCGAACCCGACCGCGGCGGCTGCGTTTTTATGGAGGAAAAAGGCTAAGGCGCCCGTGTGCTGTGCGATGTCAGTGCACGTTAAAGATCCCCAGGTGGTCGAAATTATTCCGAAGCCCTCCACTACGGCACCTATTCTTCATTTCTTCTTTCACTCCCTCCTTTATCCCTTCCCTTACGGCGCGGTTCAGGTGTCCGACGATATATGAGACAGATACTGCGTCATTTCCTTTCCCCAAAAACCAATTATTATTATTATTATTATTATTATTATTATTATTATTATTATTATTATTACGTGTTGGCCGAAACAACATGTTTGCTATTTGGAATGTTCGCAGATTGTAGAACAACAGAATATGCTCATTTCTGACGCGTATCTGAGGCTCCAAACCACTGCGATTGCACGCGCCGCGCAGAGCGATCACCGGCTCGCCGCTTTACCCCGGGTTCGAACCCGACCGCGGCGGCTGCGTTTTTATGGAGGAAAAAGGCTAAGGCGCCCGTGTGCTGTGCGATGTCAGTGCACGTTAAAGATCCCCAGGTGGTCGAAATTATTCCGAAGCCCTCCACTACGGCACCTATTCTTCATTTCTTCTTTCACTCCCTCCTTTATCCCTTCCCTTACGGCGCGGTTCAGGTGTCCAACGATATATGAGACAGATACTGCGTCATTTCCTTTCCCCAAAAACCAATTATTATTATTATTATTATTATTATTATTATTATTATTATTATTATTATTATTATTATTATTATTACGTGTTGGCCGAAACAACATGTTTGCTATTTGGAATGTTCGCAGATTGTAGAACAACAGAATATGCTCATTTCTGACGCGTATCTAGGCTCCAAACCACTGCGATTGCACGCGCCGCGCAGAGCGATCACCGGCTCGCCGCTTTACCCCGGGTTCGAACCCGACCGCGGCGGCTGCGTTTTTATGGAGGAAAAAGGCTAAGGCGCCCGTGTGCTGTGCGATGTCAGTGCACATTAAAGATCCCCAGGTGGTCGAAATTATTCCGAAGCCCTCCACTACGGCACCTATTCTTCATTTCTTCTTTCACTCCCTCCTTTATCCCTTCCCTTACGGCGCGGTTCAGGTGTCCAACGATATATGAGACAGATACTGCGTCATTTCCTTTCCCCCAAAACCAATTATTATTATTATTATTATTATTATTATTATTATTATTATTATTATTATTATTATTATTATTTTATATTATTATTATTATTATTATTATTATTATTATTATTATTATTATTATTATTATTATTATTATTATTATTATTATTATTATTACGTGTTGGCCGAAACAACATGTTTGCTATTTGGAATGTTCGCAGATTGTAGAACAACAGAATATGCTCATTTCTGACGCGTATCTGAGGCTCCAAACCACTGCGATTGCACGCACCGCGCAGAGCGATCACCGGCTCGCCGCTTTACCCCGGGTTCGAACCCGACCGCGGCGGCTGCGTTTTTATGGAGGAAAAAGGCTAAGGCGCCCGTGTGCTGTGCGATGTCAGTGCACGTTAAAGATCCCCAGGTGGTCGAAAATATTCCGAAGCCCTCCACTACGGCACCTATTCTTCATTTCTTCTTTCACTCCCTCCTTTATCCCTTTCCTTACGGCGCGGTTCAGGTGTCCAACGATATATGAGACAGATACTGCGCCATTTCCTTTCCCCAAAAAACCAATTATTAATTATTATTATCGCCGCTTCAGGAAGAGGTCGGGTGGCGCCGCCACCGTCGCTGGAACGACCGAATGGCGACCTTCTCCGCGTGTATTATGTCACGGGCTCGAAAAGTAAGGTCGTTCACTGTTTTTGATTGGTGGACGACTGCGGCCGTGTACCACCCCCTGTTACGTCTCGCCTACGGCGCGCGGTATAGCCCGCGCGGATGCAACGGACGCCGCGGCTTCGTTCATCGCTGCCGCAACGCCTCCCGCCAAGCGCGTCCAGGCAGGTTTCTGTGCCACGTGTCGTCGTGCGTGCGTGTGTGTGTGTGTGCATGTTGGTGCGCACGCTTGTCAAAGCGCGGCAGCCGGGGAGAGGAGCTCCTCAACTGGGAGGCGAGGAGGTCTGACCGGCGCCGGCCTGGCGGACGCGCCCGTCACGCCTGAACATGTTCAAGCGTCGCCGTATCGGATGACTCTTCCCAAGCCGTTCCCTCTTGCCCTCGACTCCGAGGGTATAAGACGCCGCTGCCCCTGACGCCGAGAGAGTCTCCGATTTCTTCCTTCGAGTAACGTGGTCGCCCTGACCGGCTGCTCTTTTGCGATGCCAGAATAAATAAGTTGTTCTGTTGCCAGCCGACTCATCTTTTGCCGGGACCTTCGGATGTTTCCAGCTTTGCCCCAGGCCGCCAGGCCAACGCTACCCTTGGGGCTTGCAACCCATTTGCAACAACTGGTTGCCAGCGGTGGGATCCCGACAACGGAGGCCAGCAGCGAAGATATGCGTTCAACTGTATGCTGAGCAGCACAACGACCATCCGGGAGCAGTGCAACGAGCCCTGTGTGATGACTGGTTGCCTGCAGCGGAACGACTGCGCTGAATTCTTGGCTGCGAGGTTTGGTGAGTGCGGGACTTTCTTCTTCTGAGTTTTGCCAGGCTTTTGTTAGTGTCAGAAACAGAGCTGGTAATTGTGTTGTCGTTGCTGCCGGGTTAGTTTGCGGCAAGACAATAGTAGGCAGTAGAGAAAGCAGCATTCGGAGCAGCCATGGATTTGAAGTCGTTGCGCAAACCGAAATTGCTGGAGCTTGCAAGAGAGTTGGGTCTGGATGTCTCAGACAAACTCAGAAAACCAGAACTGCTAAGGGCTATTCTTGAGTTGGAGGCTGAGGATGACGAGCTGTCGGAATGCCTTGAGACCATTGAGGAGAGGGAGCAAAAAGAGAAAAACGAGCGCGAACGTAAAGAGCAAAAAGAGAAAGACGAGCGCGAACGTAAAGAACAAAAAGAGAAAGAGGAGCGCGAACGTAAAGAACAAAAAGAGAAAGAGGAGCGCGAACGTAAAGAGCAAAAAGAGAAAGAAGAGCGCGACCACGCTTTAGAAATGAAGCGTCTCGAGGTAGAGATGGAACGCGCTCGTAATGGAAGTCAGGCACACGGTGCAGGAGAACGGGTATCGTTCAAAATGACTGACCTGATGCGGCCGTTTAAGCTTGGAGAGGACATTGGTTTGTTCCTGGTTAACTTTGAGCGAACGTGCGAGAAGCAGGGGTTCTCTCGGGAAACGTGGCCACAACGCTTGCTCACTTTGTTACCCGGCGAGGCGGCCGACGTAGTCGCTCGCTTGAAGAGAGAGGAGGCAGAGGATTTCGACCAAGTGAAATCGAGTCTGCTAAAAAAGTACAGGCTGTCAGCGGAGGCGTTCCGTCGGAAGTTTCGGGAAAATGAAAAAGGCAGAAATGAGTCATATACAGAGTTTGCCTACAGGCTTATGTCAAACATGCAGGAGTGGCTCAAAGAAGAGAAAGCGTTTGGTGACCACGAGAAAATTCTGCAGTGTTTCGGGCTGGAACAGTTTTATAGTCGGTTACCTGAGAACGTGCGGTATTGGGTCTTGGATAGGCCAGACGTTAGTACAGTGGCTAAAGCCGCCGAGCTAGCCGAGGAGTTTGTGACGCGTCGGGCTCGCGGAGCTAAGGACGGTCAAAAGGGTGAATTTGGCTCCAAGTCTGAGAGGCCGAAGTTCACACCCATGAGAGCAAGGGGGGACACGCGTAGTGCGGATGCGAGTGAAAGCAGTCCGACCGAACGTAAGGAGACGGCGGCAGCCGAAGCCGAACGCAGAAAGCGGTTCGAGGCGAGGCAAGCGCGCGTGTGTTATACGTGCCAGAAGCCGGGTCACTTTTCGGCGCAGTGTCCAGAAACAAAAAGAGAAGTCGTGTGTTTGTCATTATGTAGCACTGACGAGAACATGAAGCTTCTCGAGCCTTACATGCGAGACTTCCTCGTGAACGGGAAAGAGTGCCGAGTGCTTCGTGATTCCGCAGCTACAATGGATGTAGTTCACCCCTCTTACGTAGAACCCGATATGTTCACGGGCGAGTGCGCATGGATCAAGCAAGCCGTGGAAGCTCACAGCGTGTGTCTGCCCGTAGCAAAAGTGGTTATTGAAGGACCTTTCGGAGCAATTGAGACGGAGGCCGCAGTGTCATCTATGCTGCCCCCCCAGTACCCGTACCTATTTTCGAACCGGTCCGATCACCTCCTGCGCGAGAAGGGTCTTTTGTTTGGTGAGGCTAGCGTTCAGGCCTTAACCAGATCGAGATTTCGGGAGCTCGCTGCAAAGGCGGTAGTTGCGGGGCCGACGTTGTCGAACAATGAGAAAGGGTCGGAGGCGCAGCAAGCTGATATTCAGAGCACGTCCGAACTGAATAAAATTGAGCCTGTAGCGCTTAAGGCACCAGGTACTGGAGAGGAAACGCCCGACACGGGAAAGTTAGAAGAGCTATCTGCAGATTTGCTCATCGCGCCTACGTCCGATGGACTTAATAGGTTGCTAAAAGTCAGCCGGTCGGCTTTGATAGCCGAGCAAAAAAAGGATGGCAGCCTAGAAAACATGCGCTGCAATGTCAAGGAAGGTATCGCCAAGAAAAATGTTCGTTTTATGGAAAGAGGTGGTGTCTTGTACCGGAAGTATCTAGACCGCAGGGGAGTCGAGTTCGATCAGCTGATCGTGCCTCAGTGCTACCGTCAGGATCTGTTGCGCTTGTCGCATGGCGGTTCGTGGTCCGGTCACCTAGGAGTTAAGAAGACTAAGGACCGTCTCTTGCAAGAGTACTATTGGCCAGGGTGTTTTCGTGACGTAGAACACTTTGTGAGGACATGTGACACCTGTCAGCGGGTTGGCAAACCAGGGGACAAATCGAGGGCGCCGTTGAAGTTGGTACCTATCATTACGGAGCCTTTTAGACGGCTCGTTATTGATACAGTGGGACCTCTGCCGGTAACAGCCACGGGGTACAGACACATTTTGACTGTGATCTGCCCAGCGACAAAGTTCCCTGAAGCAGTGCCGCTTAAAGAACTTAGCTCAGTTGAGATAGTCAATGCACTACTGTCCATATTTGCGCGAGTTGGTTTTCCTGCGGAAATCCAGTCAGATCAGGGCACAGTGTTTACCAGCGCTTTGACGACAGCCTTTCTCGAAAGGTGTGGGGTAAAGCTGTTACACAGCTCAGTGTACCACCCACAGTCGAATTCCGTTGAGAAGCTCCACTCCGTCATGAAGCGCGTGTTGAGAGCATTGTGTTTTGAGCAACAAAGTGATTGGGAGCTGTGTCTGCCTGGGGTGATGTTTGCATTAAGGACCGCGCCGCATGCGGCTACGGGGTTTTCGCCAGCTGAGCTGGTGTACGGTCGCTCGCTGCGGTCTCCGCTTCGCATGCTTCGAGACTCGTGGGAAGGCAGGGGCGACGACCCAGTCGTGGTCGAGTACGTGCTTAGTCTCCTCGAACGCTTAAGAAGGGCACAGGAGTTGTCAGGTGAAGCAATGGCAAAGGCCCAGCAGAGGGCCAAGGTTTATTATGATCGGACAGCCAGGGCCCGTCGTTTTGAGGTGGGCGATGAGGTAATGGTATTGCGCACATCGCTAAAAAACAAACTCGACGTGCAGTGGGAGGGCCCAGCACGGATTGTTCAAAAACTGTCGGACGTTAACTACGTGGTGAGTCTGCCAGGAAAACGGAAAGCACAGCAAGTTTACCACTGTAATCTGCTCAAACCCTATAGACAACGGGAAGCAGTGGTGTGTATGATGGTGAACGTTCCCGAAGAGCTTCCGGTCGAGCTTCCGGGACTAGGCTCAGTGACGAACAGGGAAGACACTGATCAGGTCATTAGTGACTTAATCATTAAAGCACCGCTGTCGCCTGAGCAGAAAACCGAACTACACCAACTCTTACAAGAGTTTCAAGGTCAGTTCTCTGAGAGGCCTGGTAGGACTTCTGTCCTTACTCATGATATAGAACTTACCTCCCCAGAGCCAGTACGATCCAAGGCGTACCGGGTGTCACCCCGCCAGCGCGATATTATGGAGGCTGAGGTAAAGAAAATGCTACAGCTCGGTGTTATTGAGGCGGGTGAGAGTGATTATACCTCCCCTTTGATTTTAGTTGAGGTACCGGGCAAGGAACCTCGTCCTTGCGTCGACTACCGCAGGCTCAATTCCATCACTAAGGATCAAATTTATCCGATCCCTAACATCGAGGAGCGCCTTGAGAAAGTTAGTAGCGCTCAGTTTATTTCCACCCTAGATCTTGTCAGGGGTTATTGGCAGGTTCCACTTACAGAAGAGGCTAGTAGGTATGCGGCGTTCATTTCACCAATGGGAACATTCCGTCCTAAAGTTTTGAGTTTTGGTTTGAAGAACGCGCCATACTGCTTTTCAAGCCTCATGGACAAAGTGTTGCGGGGACAGGAAGAATTTGCTTTACCGTATTTAGACGACGTAGCGATATTCTCCGCATCCTGGTCTGAGCATATGGCACACTTGCGGGCAGTGCTAACCCGCCTGCGCGAAGCGGGCTTGACAGTCAAGGCTCCCAAGTGCCAATTAGCACAGGCCGAGGTTGTCTACCTCGGTCACGTGATTGGACAGGGTCGTCGCCGCCCCTCTGAAATAAAGGTGGCCGCTGTGCGAGACTTCCCGCAACCGCGCACGAAGACCGATATTCGGTCGTTCTTAGGTGTCGCCGGCTACTATCAGAGGTACATCCCCAGGTACTCCGATATCGCGGCTCCCCTGACGGATGCTCTAAGAAAAACAGAGCCCCAAACAGTCGTCTGGAGCGAGACAAAGGAAAGAGCTTTTAGCGCCCTAAAGAGCGCCCTAACAAGCCAGCCTGTGCTACGATCGCCAGACTACACAAAAGGGTTCGTTGTTCAGTGCGATGCTAGTGAGCGAGGCATGGGCGTTGTACTGTGCCAAAGGGACAATGGAGAAGTGGAACACCCCGTCCTGTATGCTAGTCGTAAGCTGACCTGTCGTGAGCAGGCGTACAGCGCCACCGAGAAAGAGTGTGCGTGTCTCGTGTGGGCCGTTCAGAAATTGTCATGCTACCTAGCCGGCTCGAGGTTTATCATTGAGACGGATCACTGCCCTCTCCAATGGCTGCAGAACATCTCTCCCAAAAATGGCCGCCTCCTGCGCTGGAGCCTCGCTTTGCAACAATATTCCTTTGAGGTGCGTTACAAAAAGGGGAGTCTCAACGGTAACGCCGATGGCTTAAGTCGAAGCCCCTAACGTAGGAATCCGCCTCAAAGTTGTTGGTTACTGATGTTTTCTTCCTGAGGCAGGATTTTTAACATATTGCTTTTGTTTAGTGTATCAAAGTGATTATGTGCTTTCTTGTGCAATTTTCCAATTTGTGGACGCGTTCTGAGTGCTGCTTGACTACTGTAAGGAACTAGGCAGTAGTATAAAAGGGGAAAGAGCCTGGCAGAGCTTAGTGAGGGTTGTCTCGTGCTTGCTGACTGAGCGGTTGCGTTTCGGCGTAGTTCTAACGCTTGCTGGGAACGAGCACAAAAATGGCAACTCTCCCGAAGTGACTTTGCAGTGTCCTATGTGATCCTGAACCCGAGAACGAGGCCTTCTCTGTGCGCTGCGCTCAAGCAACGTCGAGGGACGACCGGTTTCGATTACGAGCCTCATCGAGCGACATCCCTCTGGACAGCGGATGCAGTCCCCTGACCATCGGGATCTCCTTCTCCCGGCGGGGCGGTCTGTTACGTCTCGCCTACGGCGCGCGGTATAGCCCGCGCGGATGCAACGGACGCCGCGGCTTCGTTCATCGCTGCCGCAACGCCTCCCGCCAAGCGCGTCCAGGCAGGTTTCTGTGCCACGTGTCGTCGTGCGTGCGTGTGTGTGTGTGTGTGCATGTTGGTGCGCACGCTTGTCAAAGCGCGGCAGCCGGGGAGAGGAGCTCCTCAACTGGGAGGCGAGGAGGTCTGACCGGCGCCGGCCTGGCGGACGCGCCCGTCACGCCTGAACATGTTCAAGCGTCGCCGTATCGGATGACTCTTCCCAAGCCGTTCCCTCTTGCCCTCGACTCCGAGGGTATAAGACGCCGCTGCCCCTGACGCCGAGAGAGTCTCCGATTTCTTCCTTCGAGTAACGTGGTCGCCCTGACCGGCTGCTCTTTTGCGATGCCAGAATAAATAAGTTGTTCTGTTGCCAGCCGACTCATCTTTTGCCGGGACCTTCGGATGTTTCCAGCTTTGCCCCAGGCCGCCAGGCCAACGCTACCCTTGGGGCTTGCAACCCATTTGCAACACCCCCATGGACGCCGGAGGCGTCCACGTAGAATACGCCGGGTTTCGATCCATAGTGACGGGCGTCATTAATGCCGCAAACGAGTCTGTCCCGCAGCATGTCAGGAAGAAAGGTGCCGTACTCACAGTTTCCTGAAAGCTTTTTGAGTGATGCGATGTAGTCGCTGACAGATTCCTCCGGTTGGCGAGAGCGACTATTGAATCTGAAGCGGCAGACCACCACGGAAGGCTTCGGAATGTAGTGACCCGAAAGCACGGAAAATATCTCGTCGATGGAGACTTGATCTGGAGTTTTAGGCGTCAGCAGGCTCCGTAGTAAGGAGTAGGGGCTGGACATGAAGCATGTCAGGAACACGAACCTTTTCTTCTCCTCTGGAACGCTGTTGGCGTCGAAAAACAGCTTGACTCGCTCCAAGTACTCCGTCCAGTCTCCTTCTTCCCCGTGGAATGGCTCTAATGCTCCGTAGGTCGGCATGGTTGCAGATAGAGTCACTAAATAGTTGCAGATAATGCGATGCTGGAAAATGTTTACCTCGTCGCCAGAATTGTTATAGCATTATAAGGGGGCGAGCTTGGAAGCGAATGCCGCAACGGGTCATCGACGTGCCCTAAGGAGGGCGCGGGAAGAGGCGCCCCGTAAACCGACAGTACACGTTGGTCGCGGGAGTTACTGGTTCCTCTCCTTGAAAAGCGGGGGAGCGTTTTATATCTTTTCCCTTTCCCCTTTACCCGTACAGCTGGTTGCCGCTGAGAAGGCGCCTGAGGTGTCCTTCGCGTCTGCTGCCTTGGGGAATCGTCACAACTACTTTTAGTACACTGTGCAGAAACACTAGTAAGGCCTTGACTGTCATGCGTAAGGACGTCAGAACTTATATGAGGATAAAAGAATTGTACCATTCGCATATAAAATGAATTCTGAAGAGCTAGTTAGGTCAGGGGGTAGTTCATAAAGAACTAAAACCAAAAAGAAAAGAGGATTAAGAACTCGGCCCTAAAGAACACCAATGTTAATATTTTTTTTTTCAGAAGACGCTAGAAATGCTTGCAATTAGGTCACGGTTATATGAGTAACTGCGCAGTAAATTTAATTGGGTCCCCTGGATACCGTAACTCGCGAGACAAGAGCATGCTTTCTAAAATTTGCTTTTGTCGATTTTTAATCTGCGCTGGTCAGTAAAAAAAATATATATATTTCGAGGTTAGTAGAACACCCAGCTCGAAATCCATCGTTTAAGATGTAACAAATGAAGCTTTTCTGGGTAGTTTGACAGTGAACGATGAATTACCTTTTCAGTTATTTTACTGAAAGGGGGATAATAGATATAGACAGGTAATAAGAGGAACCATTTGTCACTTTTTTTAAAATAGTGATTGACTTTACTTATTATTAATTAATTGGGAAACACCTGTTTTGAAAATTAGATGCTTTAAGCAACCACATCTGCAATAATACCAATTATTCTTTTCCCACGACTTGCATGGGGGTTATCGAAAACTGCGCCAGAAAGCTTCAGACTCAAAACTATGTTTCTTATTTCATGAGGTGATCTTGAACAAAGAATGATATTGAGCAACGACAAGCCAAATCAAGAGGTGCTGAGAAAGATGTCGATGAGATGTCGACAAGATGTCGATGTCGGTAAGGTCGGGTAAAGCTGATCCTGCATGAGTTATATACCTTTTTCAATTAGACATTAATGCGGAAAATTGAATTTAGGTCTACTTTTACCGCTTTTTTTCAGTTTATAGTCTAAACCGGAAGTCTGACCCCTGGTTGTAGTGGGCGTATCATTTGTGGAGTTCATGGTAAGGTTTCATCACGGACGATTCCTTTTTGATATCTATGTGATTTAATTTTCATAGAAATTATTTCTTGAGGCCTTTAACAGCATTCTCAAAGTGTTACTAAATTGTTGAAGTGCTTAAGTTTGGCGTTGTACAGACGTTAAAAAAACTTAAGCGTTTAGTGGCAGCGTTACTGAATTTAGTACGAGCCAACTGATCGTTGTTTTATCAAGTGAGAATTTTCAATCGGTTTGATATTAATTGGACAAATTTATTACAACCGAAAAAGTTTTTAAAGAAGGAGATATCGCTAATGTCTGGACTGTTTTGAAAGCGAGAGAATATCGGAGAGCGATCAGTGATAGTAAATCGAATAATAAATGCTGATCGCATCAAAGCGCAAAGCAGACATCATAGAATGTTTACTCACTTCGTCGCCTGCTCGAAGGTTCTGTATATCTTTTCGTTGGCGTTCTTCAAGTACGCTATTCCTAGAGCGATGTACTGCTTGAAACTGGAGTTCTTAGGGGCGTGGGCGGCGTGCAGCCTTCTGATAAGCTGCGCGGTATAAGACAAAGAAGCAAAAAAAATTCACAGGAGCACCTAATTACCTCACGTGTTGTTAATGCAATAGCATTAGAATCTGCTGATGCTTTTGCCAGAAGTGACGTCTCATCCGGTATGATATGCCACTTCCCTCCAGGAAATGGGACTTCGTCTGGCGACATCCCTTCCCATTCAGCCAATCGGTGAATTCTGTGACGATACAGTTTCTTCGCGATGAGCCTTTTAATTCTCTCGCATTAAAAATAAGAGAGTATTTATTACAGTCGCGTGTCTTGGAGCTTATAGAGGGGGAATTTAACGGTACAAGGGATCCACGTAATTGAACTCGACGCGAGCGAATCGACTCACAAGCAGGGTTGAAAATTGGGAGGGACACTTAAGTTCCGCCTTAAAGGGTATGACTCGATGGCGTTAATGGGTTAATGCCCATATATATGCGAAAATTGGTCATTCTCTACTTAACATTCGTAGATCCCATGTGAGTCATCATACAACCCCTGGCGCAGTGGTGCAGTGGTCATATGTGATGCGCCACTGCCCTGCGATGGCAGGTGATGCCACCGCTGTGGGGATTGAGCGAAGCAGGTTGCTCTTCCCGAGCAACTTGTCGCGACCAATCATTAACTTCCGCCTTCCACGGTTGGCAGTTTGCGCACAATCCGGTAGGCAGGTTGCGATAATGCTACAAGGTCACGTGACCTAGGTGGCCCACCTGCCACCTAGGTTGCTTCTCTGGGGATTTTTCGTGGAATTTTTGCTCACGGTCAACGGCGCCGACGCCAATTTTTTTTTTTGCACTTTTAGCAGGCTGACATCGCCACGTCCGCGAGAGTTCAGAGTTCTTTAATTGGTGCGAATAATGATTGAAGTCACGCATGGCGTTTGCGAAGAGGAGGACAGGTTGTGAGGGGAGGAAACTGCCGCACGTAGCCATCTGCGTAACGCTGCGCCCCTCTTCGCAAGGTGGTCTTTAAACCGACCATATCTGGCGCAATAATTATGAGAGTGGCTGAAGAATTATCGCCGCAAAAGAACACACGAACGGGGATAATGACTTTCCTTTGCGGCGAAAAGTTACTGCGCTTCACTTACTCGACCGGACCGCGATTATGCATGTGCAGGCGCGGACATTAGTAAACGGAGCACGCTATTCCGTAGTAACTGCAATCGCACCTTCCCTATCGGACATGAAGAAATATTTGTTCACGAGCAAGCGCGCTCGCGTCTGCTATCAGCCTCGGCATTACAGAGCCCCCAGTTACAAATAGGCATCGCGTGAAAAATGCTAGAAGGAAATACTCATAGCATGCTCCATTTACTTTTATCCGCACCTGTACCTTGAAGAACGGCTCGGACTGAATGAGATCACGTAGGCGTGTTGACATAGTTTCTAATCAGGCGGCCGCGCTCTGCCCGAACCTGTATATCTACATGATCCCGAAAGGCAAGCTTCACCCTGACAAGCAGAACTACCCCAATTTTCGTCAAGTACATGTAAAGAGTACATACACGTGACATAGTGAGACGTAAGGCAATCCGTGTAACAAATCACCTTCAGAAGGCGAAGCATGGCGACCATGTCGCGTTCCCCGGTGCGGTTTGTCGGGATGAAGTCGAGAACGCCGTAGTGATAGACGCCTGAGGCCCATAATTTGCGAAATGTCGCCTTTCCTTTCATGGAGGAGATGTCCATGGTCGCCTTGTCAGCACCTCTGAAAGACGACCCCGTGGGAAAGGAGGCCGCATGTAGTTGATGCTTTGCCACGCGTGCAAAACGATGCGCATGATTTAAAAATGAAAAATAAGTCATATTCGTCGTGGCTCCTGTGCCGTATGCTCCCGCCTTCGTCTTCGCGAGCTCACGATGACCTGCCAATGTGGTTCAGCAACCACGGCGTCTGCTGCTGAAGACGAGGTCACAGGATCGAATTCCGCCCTCATTTCAATGGAGGCGAAATTCATAATCGTCTGTGTGCTGCGCGATGTCAGTGTATGCTAAAGAACCCTATGGGTGGTCGAAATTAATAAGAGACCCTCCATTACGGCGGCTTTCTTCTTTCACTCCTGTCCTTTATCCCTTACGTCACGGTTCGTGTGTCCAACGAGAACGCGGTAGCTAATGTGCTTTCTTTTCCTTACAAGTTGACGTTAAGGAATTTAAGCCCAAAGCAGCAGCAGAGGTGAGCAAGGCACCTTTAGCATACCATGTACCATGTTACCGTTACTGTTACCGGAGTACCGGGAGCCCGCCCACCGCCGCTGAGCACACGATGATAGGTCCCGATGCTGCAGGCGCACGTGCAGCTGCCGGGTACCTGGCGCCATATGGCGCCGTCAAGGCGATTTGCTCATGCGCATTGGTTGCGCGCGGGCTCCCGGTGCTCCGGTACCGGTAACGATATACATCTTTAGCATACCGTGTACCGTGTTATCGTTACCGGTACCGGAGTACCAGGAGCCTGCGCGCAGCCAATGCGCATACGCAAATCGCCTTGACGGCGTCAAGGCGGAACCGCATGGCGCGTTTTCCGCGAGCGAAAAACGCGACGCGCGGTGGACGCCCGCGTTGCCGTCAACGCGCGAGCACCCGCACGAAAAAAGGGGAGCGACGCCTTCGCGGCGCGTTTTCCGGGTTGCCAGACAACGTAACTCCCAACGACATGAATTGTCCCTGCTACCGCATATGTAATATGCCCTTAAACTTACACAACACTGCAATAGAAATAATCTTAGTGTAATTACACAACGACATTTTTTTCCGCAGTATATTTATCAAGCAGGAAGAGTGTGCGCGAAACTGCGACTATGTACTTTCTGCATGCCAAGAGGCCGCTGCTTGTTTACAACTCGACATAGAAAATGGAGTGTCGGGCGCTTACTACAGAGCAGAAAAGGCGGTCGCGTATATCCCACAGGACGCGACGCCTCTCCACTTCCGTGATAAGGGCCTCGTTGAAGACTGCTTTCTCCATTTTCGATGAACACGATGCGCGCACGAAACAGTAGCACGTGTTTTTCACGTGCGCGTCGGTTCTGCAGAGCGAAAAAAAATGCGCCGAAGAGGTTCCTTCGAGATGCGCAGAGAGTAGGGCCATCTAGTGTCAAAACCAAAAACCAAAAATGCCACGTGACCAAATACCACGTGACTTACTTGAAATCTGATTGGCAGACGCGCCCCGGACGCGCCGCGCGAGGCGTTTTTTTCTACTCCGAGCAGCAGCACGCGGCGGCGCGATTTCGTGCTGGGCACGCGTCAAAACGACGCGCGCGTCCCAGTATCCGCGCGTCAATCGCGCCTGAATCGCGCCAAGATCGCGCCATGCGGTTCCGCCTTCAGATGGCGCCAGGTAGCCGGCAGCTGCGCGTGCGCCTACAGCATCGGGACCAATCAGTGCGTGCTCAGCGGCGATGGGCGGGCTGCCCGTCCTCCGGTAACGTAACGTTAACACGGTGTCTAGTACAAAAGAGGAGCGCGCCTCACGTGTGCGCCACCGCAAGGCCGCGCTCGGTGACCCTGTAGGACTTGAAGGCTTTCAGGACGCGCCGCAGGTCCGGCGCGAATCTGGCGCTCTGGAACGTGTTGGCCTTGTTCGCGTAGAGCGAGTCGTAGAAGACGATGTCGCACAGGCGGTCTGGTGGGAAGCGCATCTTCCGATCGGTGCGGCTGCCGAACACGCATACCAGCGGTGCCTTCGCCATCGGCTTCTCTGAGAAACAACAGAAAGCCAATGAAGCTGACTGGACCGTCGAAATTATGCAGGTTTCGAATGAACTTGCATTACAAAAGGAGGGGGATATATCCTGATGTGAACTCATCTATTCCTTGAGTGAAGAGCGCCCAAGATTTTTAAAGCTGCACGAGAACGATTACACTGTGAGGCGTCAACGACAGTACTCTGCAATACAGATACTTCAGCCTAATCTACAGTCTCCTTACTCTACCGTGACCAAAACCGAGAAGGAGGTATGGACTCCGTGCGCTGGTATAGTGGCGCCAGCAGCGACCACATCGCCAGCGCCGCCTCGTGGCACTCGCCGCATTAACCGGACGCTCAGTCACGGCCGGTCTCTCGAAGGGAGAGCGCGTGCCGCGCGTGCGCCCTCTTCGAGACTGGCCGTGGTGGCCCAGCGCCTTCCTTCATGCCCGATGCGTTCGCGCCAGCCCGGCCGCATAGCAGACGCGCACTGACCGCGATGCCATTCTAAGTCAATGCCTGCTTTTACGGCCGGTCTCTCGAAGGGAGAGCGCGTGCGCCCTCTTCGAGACTGGCCGTGGTGGCCCAGCGCCTTCCTTCATGCCCGATGCGTTCGCGCCAGCCCGGCCGCATAGCAGACGCGCACTGACCGCGATGCCATTCTAAGTCAATGCCTGCTTTTACGGCCGGTCTCTCGAAGGGAGAGCGCGTGCGCCCTCTTCGAGACTGGCCGTGGTGGCCCAGCGCCTTCCTTCATGCCCGATGCGTTCGCGCCAGCCCGGCCGCATAGCAGACGCGCACTGACCGCGATGCCATTCTAAGTCAATGCCTGCTTTTCTGCGGAATTCAAGGCATTGAAAGCCTTGACGCCACCACTGCTACTGCTACTGCTGATCACTCATTCCGAAACACCATGATTGTGTTGCAGTCCCGACGGCACTGCAATATCGGGCAGCGCAGTTGAGCTTATTGAAATTAATTAAGTACCTTTACAGTTTGAGAAACAAGGCTCTGACCCAAATAATGAATTCAGCTATGTAATTTACATCCACTGTGACATCGACTATGTGAATGGTCGGCTAGAATTGCGAAAAACGCAAACTTACTACACATATATATCAGATGATAGTGCTCTATATCCTGCAGGGTCGACACTGCTTTACTTTGTGTATTCCCCTCAGAGAAGCATACAAAAAGACGACTGGTTTCTTCCTAAGTATCTTCCATAGGACTTTCATTTCAGGAATTTCATGAAGACACCAATAACATGAATTATTTTGGTCGTATTTCTCTTTTGGTAAATACTTAACTATAGAAAGGCCGCCGCGGTGGCTCAGTGGTTATGGTGCTCAGCTGCTGACCCAAATGACTCGTGTTCGATCCTGGTTACGGCGGTCGCATTTCGGTGAAGGCAAAATTCTAGAGGCCCGCGTACTGCGCGATGTCAGTGCACGTTAAAGAACTCCAAGTGGTTGCAATTATCTGGAACCTCCTACTATGGCGCCCCTTATAGTCTGCGTCGCATTGGGACGATAAACCCAATTAAAATCAAAAGATTAATTCTCGAAATTAAGAGTTCAGTGATGTTGTGAAATCCAAGAAATATATATAGAGAAATTTGAACCACTCTCTATTTTTCTTTTTATTCGTCTAGAACAGGATTTGAGATCTCATAAATGCAACAAATAAAGATACAAAATTTTAAACCACTGAAGGAAATAAAATGATGCAAATAAATACACAAACGCTTAGGTGAAACAATGTGAAAAGCGACATAAGCACTCTCAGAAGTACGACGTCGCTCCCACTGCATACACATACGCACGAAAAAAAAACTAGAAACAAAATTGACACGCTAAACCACAGATGAGCATAACAAACGAAGACTTAAACTTCAGATGCTTGCTCCAAGAACTTCACCGGAGGCCATTTCCTGTGACTGACTAAGCGCATTCCTTCGCTCTACATAAAGACATAAAGCAGCTCCTACCAATGATGGCACGTTCAAAACACCCCAGTCAATGTAAAGCCTTTCCCAGTTCACACTCATGAATTTAATTCAACAGTGCACTCATTTCCAGCAGAACATCTGTGCATGAGCAAGCATGCACGATGTCCAAGGAAAGCGTTTAAATATATTCGGTACCTTGACTGCAGTGTTTTTACAGCTGTTATGACATTGGGTAAACACAGCAGTAGGTAGAGCACCCACAATTAACCAAGTTTGTTTTCGCCCTCGGACGAAACACCTCACCGCTCGCCTCGCTCACTGCAAACTGAACCAGAGAGCTGCGTTGGCTGCGTCCGCCTTTCCCCACCGCTGTTAACCAGGTGGCGCCACTCGCGCGCTCTAAACTGCAGCGCACGGAGTCTATAGCGCCAACTACGAACCGTCACCTTTTTATAACAGCCTTTTTATAACAGGATTTAATTCACGACGTTTCGGCTGGGGAACCAGCCTTTTTCGAAAAAGGCTGGTTCTCCAGCCGAAACGTCGTGAATTAAATCCTGTTATGTTTCTTCAATTTTTGGTGATTTTATATTATATTGACCAAATCAGCTGCCAGAAATCACTCTTGGTATATATATATATATATATATATATATATATATATATATATATATATATATATATATATATATATATATATATATATATATATATATATATATATATATATATATATATATACGATAACGGCGTTTTAAAGAACTATATTCGGCGATCACAATTAAGTAAAGGAGGCAGGCGCAGTAATCGCTAGTCCGCGCGAGCACAAATACGCCATATCTATTCGAAATCAGAGATTCATATTTGAAGAGCACCGTTCGCAAACAGATTTTCACGCGATGGTGCTCACGCTTGGGCATCTTCGGTGACGCCGAGGTCGGCTTCCGGCTAGTTGCGCCGACGGTGGCTTTTCTGCCCTTTCGGTGCGGATCTGTGGTGGCATGCTCCGCGTCGTCGCCGGAGGTGAATGAGGCGGCACGTCTCGCAGCTGGCTTTTCGGGCTTGTCGTCGCCTTTGGACGACGCCTCGGTCGGCGCCTTGCTCGCGCCGGCGGCTGCTCCGCCCGCGTCTTGGGACTTCGAGCCTGAGCCGGAGCCTCCTGCGAACAATGCCACCGACCGGAACGTTTCATTCACGATGACTACGCGCCCAGGTTATGTTACTGTTGTTTATACTGCAGCATGGGACGGCGCAGCGGCCGCTATAGAAGGTGTTCTCTCATGCCATAGTGGTCGCCATTTTGGTGTCCATGCAACACGGCGGAAGGCTACAGTGCGTGTTTAGTCGGGCTTATCCCCCTCTCCTCCGACCTACATGGCTGGAGCTGGGCGTTGAACGCCAAAACGGCGCCCGTGATGTCACGTGAATGCCTCCTATGCCGGGTGTTTCACCTAAGATGTTCTGCAAGTTTAGTGCGAGAACATTACTTGGCTCATTGTGCGAACACCACGCCGTCATAGAAACCCATGGCCGAAACGCGGCACGCAAATGATGTCATCACCCCTCCTGGGGAAATAGGTCGCCGGCGTCCCCACCACCATGTACCTGAAAGCGCGACTGAGGTGTCCACTGACCAAGGGAGCCAGCTATGAGCTTTTCCTTTCCTCAAAATCACCGGAGTCTAAACATTCCGCTGCTTTTCGTGAAAAGGGCAGGAGCATAACAGTCTCAATTTGTAGGTGGACACCACCGCCGACTCCCAGCCCGATTGAGGCGTCCACTAAGCCAGTTATACTTGCTTTCGCTCGATCGCATTTACGCATCTTAAGAATTGCTTAGGTGCCCCCATTAATTAAAAAAAGAGCGCTTTTTCAGATATGCATTATCATCTAAGACGTCAGCTAAGACGTGCTGACTATATATAGTTAATGAACCCGTGTCGTAGACAAGCCGGCGTCGTCATTGGCCGTGAGCGAAAAATCCCCGAAAAATTTTCAGAGAAGCAACCTAGGTGCCAGATGGACCACCTTGGTCACGTCCCCCTGTGACGTCATCACAACCTGCCTATCAGATTGTGCGCAAACTGCCAACTGTGGAAGATGGAAGTTAATTATTGGTCTTGAGAAGTTGCTCAGGAACAACAGCGTAGGTCTCAAAAGCCCCACCGGTGGCGGTGGCGAAAAGCCTTTATTGGCAGCCCTTGCCATCGCAGGGCAGTGAGTGGCACATAACTTAACCGCTGCAACCACTGCGGCAGGACTAATATGAGAGCTCCCAGGAATATGTGAACGTGAAGAGAATGACCGATTCCACATCGGAATTCATCCATCAACTCTATCAAGTCCCCCTCCATTTTTTAACTATTACTGTTAGTCTCCTTATTTGTTTAGTGGCCTGTATTGCACACCGTAAGTGATACCAATACAAGCTTTTAGAGTTTCGAAAACATAGTTACCCTCAGCGCTGTGGCCCAACAAATTCTGCGTACATCGTGCCAATAAACAGGCGCTTTCGAAAAGCTTGCAGGCAAAGAAGCCTTACCAGTATACTGTAACTCGTTGAAATAGCGAAAATTTATTGCGCCACGGTCGCAACGGTAATAACATTTACGAAATTATAAAAACTGATATGGATATTACAGGGGCAACACGCCACTCACTAAATAAGAAGACTAACAGTAAGAGTTAAAGGTAATTACTCAATATTAGTTAACCAGTCTACCGGTTAACCCGGCTGTATTCTGATGCACTATACCACTGACAATGCTATGCCTAAAAAAGCGCTCTTATAACTCATAAATCCTATTTAAAAAAAATCATGAAACATTTTAGGAAAAACGCCTGGCATGGGCGTTGCCACTGCAGCTAAGCTGCGTTGGTGAGGTGAAATGAAAGGGTTGCACCACGGTCATGCAGATACCGGTGCTCTTGACGAATCGGGACATTGGGATAGAGAAATAAAACTGTATGTCGCTATTATTTTTAAAGCGTAAACTCAACGTCTATTATGCTGCGTCAACCATCTCATAAAACAAGTATCCCATAGCTTCGCCTACACAGTCTCCACCACCAGCTATCAAGTGACAAAGCAAGGTCAGAGGGTGATACGGCAATCGTTGTCACTCATACTTCTCTGTGCAGGGACGCTATTTTCCTATATTTTTAAGCGGTAGGGTTAATCTAATTTAAAACACTCTATATATTGTACCCAGGAAAAGTATGAAAATACGCTGCTTTGCGAGAGCGCGGATGGATGGCGTCGAGCACGCACAACGGAATGGACACAATGTAGAACCATTTCCGCAGAATATCGCCTCACCATGTCACGCTCAGTAACATACCCCATCTCCGCTTCACGTCCCATGGAGGAAGGAAAGAATTTAGGAGATGTCGTTACGTCACATTTTCTGCAGCCGGACGTGAAGGCTGCCCTTTGCTATAGTCGGGTACAACTCAAGAATGCAGCGGCTTTTCCCCATCAAAGGACCCGCTTCCAGTCAATGGCGTCGGCCGATTCTCATGACCCTGCTTGCGTGACAATGCAGGGAGCGGCACCACAATGGAGAGAGGGGAGTTCCCCCACCATGGAGCGAGGGGACTATACCCTTAGCAGGGTCAAGAGTACAGTGAACAACTTCTTCTAGTTCACTGTAGTCATAAGAATCGCCCGATGCCATTGGCTATAAGGGGGCCCCTTTGATGGGGAAAAGCCGCTGCGTTCTTGAGTTGTATCCGGCTATATAGTAGGCCGCCGTCTCAACGCGTCTGCGCATGCGCAGCAGACAGCTTCGCGATGCCCCGGGCACGGCGGGACTCCGGCAACTGATAGACACGCCGATGATGCAGGTGACCCCACAGCGCTCAACGTTACTATTGGCTGCACCACCGGCCAGACTCCCAGTAATCCTTGCAAAAAAAAAAGCATGACTTCCGGTACATTTTTTTTTTCATGCAGCTCAGATGGCAAGGGTAGAGCAACGGGGTAGAGTGCCCCAGGGAGGGGGTCAGGCTTTCCTTTCTCTATGCTTAGTCCGAAGGGGTAGCCCCCGACCTACCGAGTCCGGTGAGGAACAAGAGCGCGACCACGATGACAATGCCGATGCACACGCCCGCGCCCACTAAGATGGCGACCGTCGAGGATTCGGGTGGCGGGTCCTGCTTGGGCGCATCCCTGCGTGAAATTAGCGGCCCTGTTGCAATTCAAATTCGTTTCAAGACAGGCACGCCTTTAACGGCAGCATAGACGCCCGTATTGTGCCCGCGAACTTCTGTGCACCAACTTTTGTCCGCCGCGGGCGCAGTCGAAGTGTAGCGGGCGTGCAGTTACGTCGAAGCGCATGTACCCGTGAAAGGACCATGGACGCCTAAATTTAAATGCATATTTTCTTCTTCCAAATTATGCGTTAGACATTGGAATACATGGTTCCACCACGTGGAGATCGCTTACTACCGATAAATATACATAACTGAATTCCTTCTTGATGCCGGTTCGGTTTCATCAACCGAACGATGGCTGAGACAAGTGGGAGTACGTGTTATGTCACGAGGAGCATACACACACACACACATCACACACAAAAAAACTGCAGTATAATGGCTGATCAGACGTTTAATTGTTTCCATTCCAGCTTTTGAAGCAGGCTGGCCTTAGGCGTCGTAGTGAATTAGGATTACGTTTGAGCGATTATATTTCAGTTTTTTCATCCGAAAACAGCATCCGGCTGGTATACCTGCCACATGTTCCGTCCAAAGCAGCAGACAGTGCACCGAAACTTGTTCTCTTCTTGATCGGCTCAGCCAATCTGACGATCCCGCCCCCTATCCCCGGGATCTGTCAACCGACGTGGTGGGTCGAACGGAACCGTAGAGGAAAGATCGTATCAATTAAGTGTTCCCAGATAACGATAACTGAGAGCTGTTCAGAAGAGAATCCGCGTTAGAAAACTGCGAGTTTAACAAGAGTCCCGAGTAAACAGCAACGATAGCCTCGAACAACTGTGTTGCCCCGGAAATTGACAACTCCTGCTGGACATAGTCACGTGGTTGAACAAATTTTAATCAGCATATTCGGCAGGACTATTCATTTAGGCGCATGTCTTCCGCACTTACTTTTTTACTATCGAAGTAAGATCTGTCGGATGAAGGAGGAAAACCCGCAAAGAGTAAATTAGAAGACAACGGAAGGGACAGATATGGCGTTATGAGCGCCGCTTTAAGTTATCGGTCAGTGGTATTCTTACGTTGTTATAAGGAAACGCATTTTGTTTTGTTCACCTGATATAAAAACCACGCTTTAAACCCAAGAGCCTATCATGAATACAGCTTCAGAATCTGTGGGCTACAATAGACTAACGAAAATTTGCACATAAACATACAGATACGGGAGAAGGGGGGCTGCGGCCTTGTCAGTAAGTTGTCATTACGACAGCTTCTTCTGCAGTGCTCCCTCATCCTATGCACGCATTAAGTGTAAAGAAACATTATTATTAGTATTGTTACATATGAATTTCTGATTACTACCAGTCACTATATGTAAGAAATGTGCAGATGAGAAAAATTGTTCGAGCAGATGAAATAGAAAAAAAAACGCGCTTACTTTGAGTGTCGTCGTCTGCAAATAAGAGACGAAAAGACATGGAAGCATTTTATAGCAGTCTGTTCCACTTCACCGCATACGGAAGGGGTCGTGATGCTTTTTTAATGCATATTTTCTTTCAAGAGGCATTCCTTGAGTGAAATCATCTGTACACGGGCACGTTCAGAGACTGAGATATCAGGTGCATTATGCGTTCGTTGGGAGCATACGAATGGTATTTTTCCAAAACCGAGTCGAATACATATAGTGTATAGCTAAAAATAATTGACACACGGTTACAGTAGCCAGTAATGCGAAATTTGAGCGCAGCTCGTCACACGTCCCACGAAGTCAGTATATTAGCTGCATGGCCGTTGTGTCAAACCCATAGAAAAAAATAACGTTTTGCTACTGATGACGACAACGAATAAACTAGAGCAGTATTCGTGAATCATGGCCTCCAGGATCGGTCATAAAGGCGACAGTGTTTGGTAAACCTGCCTGAAACCTGAAGCCTTGCCCAGTCTTGGGGTCCACACGCAAGAGCATTAATTATCACCCCCGCCACGCGATTGAACTGCATCACGGCGCTGAACCCTCTTTCCTAGGGTGGCACCCTACTCTTTACCCTTTTAAAGAGTCGTCGAAGAAAACTACGGTCCGTCTTATTCGAACTTTGCACCAATTATTTGACTACTATATTCGAAAGCTTTTAACACATTCGTTCATTTTCGAATTTTTAATATGCACTGTTTGTTTCGTTCAGCGAACCGAATATGGAGAATGTTCGACATGCTATTCCGAAGTTTCAAATGTTGCTAAAGTATACGGGTTATGGCGACTTACCACTCATAGTACCCTGCAGTAAAGAGAAAAGAAATAGAAAATGCAAGGAACCTTTCCGCACTTAGTCTTGATGTGATAATGTTTCCAGTACGCTGCCAGAACAAAATAACCGAAATAAACTGGGTCTATGTTCACCTACAGCTGCACTGAAGTACGCAGTAGACAACGTTGTCGTTACTTGCGCACGACGAACGTTTTGTGGCTTATTATATTTTGAAATATTTACCATTTTGCGTTGCCCTCTGCAGTTATTGAGGGAGTGCCACTTAACAATCCAAAAAGAGGGAAGGGAAAAATGCACACGGTAGTGACGGCACACACCGCTCCGCATTGACAAGCTTTCATACTAGTGAGTGGTCAGTATACGATACGTCGCTGTCGGCGTCGCAGTGAACAGCGAATAAGCGATACCGCGGGAAAGCTAGCAGCATATCACTGCTGCGCACCTGATATGTGAGGCTCTTGAAAACGGATATTCGCATAAGGCTGGTCTTGATCACAGGCAACAATTAAATATGCTAATTTATCCACTCAAATCTCCACTTGATAAATATGTTCGACCTCCTAAACATTTCCCTGTAGGGTAAAACGTTAACATACTGGCGACGCGTCAGGACAAGCATTTAATTGGCAGCGTAGTGGTAGTAGTTTATTTAAAATTATAATAAAAGGTAAGGAAAAGATTTTTGCTAGCCCCGTCATCTGCCAGCGCTACGGGAAGCAGCTCAGCTGGTGCAGCAGAAATAAAGGGATAGCAGGCAGACTGGAGAAATCGTCATAATCATTTCATCATTTATTTACCCTTAAAGGCCCTTGGCTTAGGACTTTACATAAGGGGGGGGGGGAGCAGTCGTTACATATAATACAATGGTCGTTAACATCTATAAGGAATACAAGGTGCAGGGTTCATGTTCAACATTAACATTTTCAACATTATCAACACTAAGAAAGACACATGAAAGAGGTGAGGGCATAAAAGAAAGGATAGGGAGGAGAGAGGTACTATATGCAAGTATTCTACTTACACAATAACATATGTACAGGTAGGGCGCCTGTGATGCCCCGCCTTAAATCGAGGCTCGAAGAATGTCTGAACTCGGTTCAAGCACAAAATCGTCATACAAGGTGAAATACGAGTATTACAACAGCGTGCGGAATACAGCTCCCAAAGAATGGCCTTCACCACTGCTGTCATCGGTGAATCTTTTTCCGTGGAATAAACTTGCTCCAGCGCGAGACTAATTGAAGCAGTGCCCGCGTTGTGCGTTCAAGAAAATTCGTAGCTATACTGAAGACGGCCGTAACAAGTGGTTTTCGTTGCAAACTGGTAAGTTGACGGGAGTCATAGGTATCACATGCGAATAATTATAGAGCACAAACAGCCGCAGCTACGGGCCCTTCGGCGCATACGAAGGCTATGACATATCTGATAATGAGCTTAAGGTCTGTAAAATGCGCTTTGTCGACGGTAAGTCAACATAGACGTACCGATTTCTCGCAGCCTGCGACCCGCGAAGTGCCCTCGGTGTCAGTAGCAATTTCTTTCTTCTTCTTCGACACAATTGCTCTTCCGCTCGCGTTCTGGATCTTCGCGCGCTGTTTTGGTATACGAGAAAGGGACTAAAACAGAGAGGCCTTTTCTTCGAACAGCTTATTTGGAGATCCCCCTCGACCGACTAGGGCTCCCTCTTTATATTCCTGTTCTCCTCTCCGCATTCACCCAACACTATACGAGCAGATGCATGTCGCTGGCGTGGTGGTATTCTTACATTCACACACATTACATGAACATGCACAGCTAAACCCTACCACTTAAAGCCGCCCGACGCTGCGCTGGAGCAGTGGGAGGTGTAGAGTGCCTCGATGGGGGCGTGCGCATCGAGGCACCCTAGGAGGTGACGCTGGCCAGCGGCACCTTGGGAGACAAGGAGGCTCTAGTCGTCATCGCCAAAGCGTCGGCGGAAGCCACTGGCCAGGTTGCTGCTGCTGCTGCTGATAGGAAGAAAGAAAAAGGAAAGTGTACGGGCCTGCCTACTGGCTCAAGCCGAGCCACGCTCGCTGCCGCGTGCTGAAAGTAGGAGAGTTAAAGGATAGGAGAGCAAAGATAGAAAGAAAAGACGCACGCTATGATGCCCCGGGCCGATCCCGGAGGCAGTGCAAAACCGGGCCGACCGGTGCCAGAGTGCCTCCAAGCGGAGCACTCCGCCATATTCCAAAAATAAGTTTAATATCTCGGGTCCAAGGACCCGCTGCAGATATTAAATCAGGTATCCTGGCCAGGAGTCCTGGACTGAGGACCCCACCCACAATCCGCTGCAGTCTCCATTTTTGCAAAAAAAAGTTTATTCTCTCTCTCTCCTCTCCTAGCTCTGGGGAAAGTGCCACGGGATACGTCTTAAAACCAGTGTGCGATTCTCTTCATGATTACCTCACTGAGTACAGGAGATCCCCCTTTTAGTTATAATTGTCTAAATTATTTACTTTTAGCTCAAAATTTCTCAACTGACTCTCCAACGTAATTGCATCAACGTGTACATCTCCTGTTTAAATTAGCAACGCACACTTGCCAATCCTCCACTGTGAGTACGTGCCACATCCACCAGAGGCTAACAACAACTAGGCACATTGAGGAGGGGGAAGTCGCATTTTTTACATTTCAACGACATGCGAAAAGCGATTCATAACATTTTCAACATTCAATTAAACCGTGCGCACTGCGATTTAAAGTTTCAGCTCCTAATGCACATAACTGTGCGATCGTCACTCTGCTCTATAGGCCAAGCGTTCAGAGTTTGCCCATATGACCGCCCGAAACCGAGCACTATGTACCTCAGTCGACGTCAATCAAAGTACCATGTCCGCATAGAGTACCGCGACAACTGCAGAACCCGCAAAGGTGCAGACAGCAACTGTGAATCTAGGGGTAGATAAAATACGGTAGAGAAAATAAAGCACGCTTTTATTAAGTCCAACTTTCCTGTGACCCTCGAGGCAGCACTGCGCACACTGAAATCCGATTTTACCCTGAAGCCAAGGCTCTAGCATCATGGCTTCACCGTTTATCGCTCCGTAAGGCCGCCAGTGCACTACTTTCATATTTGAAGGCTCAAATGCCAGTGATATTGCAAATTTGCAGTAGCATTACAGTTGTCGCACCAAAACCCCGCCAATGTCCGATGTCGCGAAAGTCATTATTCGGACGAGAGGTCACATGACCTTGTGACGTCATAACGAGCTACCCTGATGGGCATCCTGACTGAAGGTAGAAGGTCATGTGACCTTGTGACGTACCTCAACCAATAAAATTATTGCTTGAGAGAGGTCACGTGCCATTGTGACGTCATCACAACCCGCCCACTGTGTTGTGAGCAGCCTAGATTATGGGCATAATAGATACAGAATCGAAATCAAAATTAGAAAAAAAACGTGTATACGCAAATGTAGGCACTGTCACAGCATAGCGGATATAATGACTGCCACCAGCTGTCCGAACATGGCGGTTGATGGACCGAAAATTGGAAACTGGCACAAACACTTGGAGAAGTTGCAACAGAAACGGCGACAAATGCGAAATTTCATGCTACCGCACTCCGCTACAACCCCGTAGATTTTTTAACGCGATAGCATTAGGAGGGCCAAGAAGGCGAAAACTTCGGCGGCGCGCGCGTGTGTGCGTGCGTGCGTGCGTGTGTGTGTGTGTGTGTGTGTGTGTGTGTGTGTGTGTGTGTGTGCGCGCGCGTGTGTGTGTGTGTGTGTGTGTGTGTGTGTGTGTGTGTGTGTGTGTGTGTGTGTGTGTGTGTGTGTGTGTGTGTGTGTGTGTGTGTGTGTGTGTGTGTGTGTGTGTGTGTGTGTGTGTGTGTGTGTGTGTGTGTGTGTGTAATAAACACCAACTAGCAAGCCTCCGCCTGCTAGTTGGTGTTTATAAAGGGATTTGACTAGCCGCGGTGGCTCAGTGGTAAGGGCGCTCGCCTACTGATCCGGAGTTCCCTGGTTCGAACCCGACCGCGGCGGCTGCGTTTTTATGGAGGCAAAACGCTGAGACGCCCGTGTGCTGTGCGATGTCAGTGCACGTTAAAGATCCCCGCTGGTCGAAATTATTCCGCAGTCCTCCACTACGGCACCTCTTTCTTCTCACTCCCTCCTTTATATCTTCCCTTACGGCGCGGCTCAGGTGTCCAACGATATACGAGACAGATACTGCGCCATTTAATTTCCCCCAAAACCAATTATTACTCTCTCCACCTGCCTCCCGTCAACCGGACCCC
>JARKHS020026758.1:0-19226 GCA_030143305.2 Amblyomma americanum
GCTAAATCCACACCTCCCAAGGAAGAGCAGGAGAAGAAAGAACGCCGAGAGCCTCCTGCACCGAGACCTCCGCGTCTACCGAGTCTCAAGAATTTTCCATACAAAGTCATCATCCGACCTAAAACCACGGTGGATCTGCAATCTGTGGCTCCACGCTCCTACGATCTCGAATTAGGGATCCAAGCAGCCCTCAACACCCCTCTACAAGAAAAGCCAACGCTGCGCGTTGTTAGCCAGCAGAACATTATAATGGTGTGTACTCACTGTGAGGAAGACGCGTTCCGTCTCGCCAAGCTTAATTGTCTGTACCTCGACGGCAAGAGTATAACGATCACCGCCTACGTTGCCTTGCCAGAGGATGTTTGCAGGGGTGTAATACATAATATCAAGCCTGAAGTGAGTAATGACTCTATCTTCCAAGACGTCTCCTCACCCAGCCATACAATCCTGGGAGCGCGCCGACTGGGCAAGACTACGTCGGCAGTCATCGTCTTCGCCGGGCAGAAGGTTCCCTTCACGGTCAACTACGGGTGGTCAGAGCGCCGCTGCTACATCTACCGTAAAACGAGGGCTGCTTGTATCAACTGTGGAACGCCAGGTCACCGAGCAGACGTCTGCCCGAAACCCAAGGGGGCTGCTTGCCAAACCTGTGGAACGCCGAGTCCAGATGAGACGCACGAGTGTACACCCGTTTGCGCGCTGTGCAAGGGTCCACACAAGACTTACGCAAAAGACTGCAAGGAGAAATTCCAGAGACCGCTGAACAAGAACACTAGTACCGCGTCATCAAACGCGTCATCAACAACAAAACTTGAAGATCAAGAAGGCAGGAGCAGGACGAGGCAGAAGAGGCAGCCTACATCGCGACGGCGAGGAGTGTCGTCATCAGTCTCCCACTCTCGTTCCGCCTCTCGCGGCCGTTCGAGCTCAAGACGCCGGGCAACAGGCTCCAACCAGAACGCCAGTCAAGTGGAGGCGGGTAAAGAACAAGGGCAGGAGAACCTCAACAAGCCCATCGGGGCGCTGAAGAAGACGTCCTCGGGCCAGCTTTCAGATTCGAAGGTGAGCTTTGCAGAATGGCCTCCCCTTCCCTCCTCCTCCCCTCAGAATAACACGGAGTTAGCAGCACTCAAAAACGAGATAGAAAGTCTGAAAAAACAAGTGACCGCTTTAACAATCCAAAACCAAGAGCTTAAGCGAGCAACTACTCACGCAATAACGCCGGTAGCTCAGCCGACTCCTGAAAACCAAAAACAGCAGGCAGTACCTAGCTCCCAGCCTGCCTTAGGCGAGGTCTACCAACAAATCATCCAAGAACTGAGGTCCTTCAAGGAGGAGTTTCAAGCTTTTCCAATTTATGTGAACGCTCAATTCCAAGACATTCGAAATCAGATTGCAAACAACCGACGATACACGGAGACGGCAATTTCTGGACTTCGGAAGGAACCTGCGTATAAAAGGCATAAGTCGAAATTCGCTCGTACAATGCACGTGGACGAACCATCCGATACGGATTCAACATGCCAGCCAAACCTAGAGTAAAGATCTGGCAGTGGAACTGCCGGGGATACAGGAGAAAGCAGGCTGCTCTTAATCTCCTTCTATCTCAGGAATCTGACCCACCGGCAGCTATCCTAATTCAAGAACCCCACCTAATGCCTATGAAGCTCCAAGACTATGTGACTTATCAGCACGACCAGTTAACTGCCACGTTAGTGCACAAATTATACACTGCCATATTGCACGACACTTTCGAGCCGGATGTTGCGCACTGCTATATAACTATTCTTCCTCTCCAGAGAGGAGCGGCAAGCACGCACGTATTGAATGTATACAGCCCTCCAAAAGACAGGAACGCAAAATTGGGTTCCCTCATAAAGAAATTTCTGACCTTAGCGGGCCATGCCCCCTGCGTGATTGGAGGCGACTTCAACGCACCACACCCTTCATGGGGCTACCCGGCGGCGACACCGAAAGGCAGAAAACTAGAAGTAGTGGCGCAAGAGGGGTTATCGATCCTCACCGATCCCACTTACCCTACGAGGCTGGGAAACAGTGTCAGTAGAGATACATGTCCTGACCTGACGTTCACCAAGAACATACAAAACGCCATTTGGAAGAATACCGAACAGCACCTGGGAAGCGATCACTTCATACTCTCTCTGGAGATAAGCACAAACGCGTGCAAGCGCAAAATAGGTATCGCAAGAGTTACGAACTGGGACAGGTGGAGAAAGGCCCAGGCATCTACTGCAAATACTATTACCGACCTAGAGGAATGGGTTAAAGATGAGGTGCACTCTTTGAAAGCCTTTACAAAAGAGGTCTGCACGACAGAAGATTGCCCAGCGGTCGATCCGCACCTTCTACATTTATGGGAAGCGAGGCACTCATTGACAAAGAGATGGCGCAGACAACGGCTTAACCGCAAACTCAAGAAAAAAATAGAGGAGATAAACAAAAAGGCAGAATCCTATGCCATATCCTTAACCAGACAGAACTGGCATTCGCTCTGCGATGGTATTCAGGGGAAGCTAGGTGTGTCAAAGACTTGGAAGCTCCTACGTGTCCTAATCGACCCCAGCAGCAGCAAGTCGGCCACTAAAGACAGGCTCACGAAGATCGTACACACCACCCCGGGTACGGACACAGAGTTGATCGAAAAGCTCAAGACCAGGTATCTGTGCACGGACCAAGTCGTGGAACAGCCGGAGTATCCTGGACTGCCAAATCCCAAGCTGGACCTCCCACTCACGAAAGAAGAAATCAAAGCAGAAATCGCGGCCATGAGAAAAAATGCAGCTCCAGGTCCAGATCAAATAACAGCGAAGCTCTTATTTAACCTCAGCGATGACACCATCACCGCGCTGGTGGAATGCTTCAACGAGCAGCATTGGGCTACAGGAACGTTACCAATATCCTGGAAGACAGCCGAGGTTCGGTTCATTCCGAAGGCGAACAAACCCCTTAAACTGGATAATCTACGACCGATATCGCTGACCTCGTGTTTGGGGAAGCTCATAGAGAGGGTCATCAACACGAGACTGAGTAGATACTTAGAAGAAAACAACCTCCTACCTAATACTCAATTCGGCTTTCGCCCTCACCTATCGACACAGGACGCCCTCTTGTACCTGTACAAAGACCTCCTTGAGACACCTCCCAAGTCACAGACAAGGGCCATCCTGGCACTTGATTTGAAAGGAGCGTTCGATAACGTTCTACATAAAAACATCCTGCAAAGCCTCGCCGATACCAACTGTGGCGCAAGAACCTACAACTATATCAAAAACTTCTTATCAGTCAGGCAAGCCACTATAAACTTCGGTGGAATAAAATCAGATCCCATCACTCTAGGCCCGAGGGGAACTCCGCAAGGGGCGGTACTGTCACCCCTCTTGTTCAATTTGGCTATGAAAGATCTACCAGGCCTTCTTTCCGAAATCCCCGGCGTCAAACACACATTATATGCGGATGATATCACTGTCTGGTGCAACTCGGGGAGTGACGCCGAGATCGAGGAGCGTCTTCAAGCAGCAGCCGACACGGTGGACCGGTACGCCAGGGAGAGAGGTCTCCAGTGTGCGCCGGAAAAGTCCGAGTTGCTAATCCTGAAGAACCCGAGGACACCCCTAGCGCAGAACATCTCGGTGTATATAGAGAACCACCCAGTACAGAAACCCACGGAGATCAAGATACTAGGGCAGTATATCCCGCAGGGGCGACAGAACACCACCACTATGAAGAAGCTTACAACATCCACCGAGCAAATCCTCCGCATGATACATCGTATCCGAAATAAACACCATGGCATGAAGGAAAGGGACACCATCCGCTTAGTGCAAGCTTTCGTGATCTCTCGGATAATGTACGGGACGGCATTCCTTAACCTCTCCAGGTCGGAAATTGAAAAGTTGGAGGTACTCATCAGGAAAGCCTACAAGACGGCACTGGGGCTACCAAACTCCACGCCAACAGCAAAGCTCATGGCTCTAGGAGTACATAATACCCTCAAAGAGATGTGGGAAGCACAATGGTTCTCACAACTGAATCGGCTCGCACTCACAAAACCCGGCAGAGAACTGCTCGATAAAATCCATGTTAATCTGCCCTATACAATTGACCAAAGGGAAGAGGTCCCACGCGATGTGAGAAGACGCATAAACGTGCACCCCATTCCGCGGAATATGCATCCCGCATATAACACCGAGAGGAGGAAAGCAAGAGGTGAATCCCTGCAGAAGAAATGGGACAAGCAAATTAACACCCTTTACGTGGACGCAGCAGGACCAAATAATGGAGTCATGACTATTGTGGTCTCAACGCCTTCAGGGTCGATGGTGAACTGCGCCTCGGTGAAAACATCTAACCCCACTCACGCAGAGGAGGCAGCTATTGCATTAGCTGTAGCATCTAACCCCAACGCCGTTGTGCTCACTGATTCCCAGAACGCCTGTCGAAACTTCAATAACGGATTAATTCACAAGTCAGGGTTGTCATTGCTGACTAAGCATCCACCCAACCAGGTCTCAGTAATCTGGTTCCCCGGTCACCTGGAACTACCAGGAGGAAACGAAGCCGCCCACAGGCATGCCCGAGCTCTTCTATACCGGACGTCTCCCCCTGATGACCATGAAGGGTGCCGCGACCTAATAGGCTTAGCAGTGTATGCTGACAATCTTGCGCCATACAGAACAGCCAGAAAGGAGTACCCAACACCACACAAATCCCTCAACAAGTTAGAAGAGAACACCCTTAGGAGACTACAAACCAACACCTACCCAACACCAGCTAAATTACACCAGTGGTACCCTACACTATACTCTCCACAGTGTCCACATTGTGGAGCGGTAGCTAACCTCTACCATATGGTGTGGGCATGCCAATATAATCCCTTAGTTGACCCCATTCCCAACCCCTCGGAGGAGCAGTGGGAGGCTATTCTGCTCAGCGATGATCCTGACCGTCAGCACTGGCTGGTGGGGAGGGCCAGCGCAGCAGCAGCAGCCAGTGGACTACCGGACTAGGCGGTCCACCCACATGTTCGGAGAACATTGAAGAAATAAAGACGTTTGTAATCAAATCATCATCAAGTAGTTTCCTCTCATCGCCACCGGAAGGGGAAACTCGACTCTGTCTGTCTGTCTGTCTGTCTGTCTGTCTATCTATCTATCTATCTATCTATCTATCTATCTATCTATCTATCTATCTATCTATCTATCTATCTATCTATCTATCTATCTATCTATCTATCTATCTATCTATCTATCTATCTATCTATCTATCTATCTATCTATCTATCTATCTATCTATCTATCTATCTATCTATCTATCTATCTATCTATCTATCTATCTATCTATCTACCTACCTACCTACCTACCTACCTACCTACCTACCTATCTATCTATCTATCTATCTATCTATCTATCTATCTATCTATCTATCTATCTATCTATCTATCTATCTATCTATCTATCTATCTATCTATCTATCTATCTATCTATCTATCTATCTATCTATCTATCTATCTATCTATCTATCTATCTATCTATCTATCTATCTATCTATCTATCTATCTATCTATCTATCTATCTATCTATCTATCTATCTATCTATCTATCTATCTATCTATCTATCTATCTATCTATCTATCTATCTATCTATCTATCTATCTATCTATCTATCTATCTATCTATCTATCTATCTATCTATCTATCTATCTATCTATCTATCTATCTATCTATCTATCTATCTATCTATCTATCTATCTATCTATCTATCTATCTATCTATCTATCTATCTATCTATCTATCTATCTATCTATCTATCTATCTATCTATCTATCTATCTATCTATCTATCTATCTATCTATCTATCTATCTATCTATCTATCTATCTATCTATCTATCTATCTATCTATCTATCTATCTATCTATCTATCTATCTATCTATCTATCTATCTATCTATCTATCTATCTATCTATCTATCTATCTATCTATCTATCTATCTATCTATCTATCTATCTATCTATCTATCTATCTATCTATCTATCTATCTATCTATCTATCTATCTATCTATCTATCTATCTATCTATCTATCTATCTATCTATCTATCTATCTATCTATCTATCTATCTATCTATCTATCTATCTATCTATCTATCTATCTATCTATCTATCTATCTATCTATCTATCTATCTATCTATCTATCTATCTAATCTATCTATCTATCGTGCATTCGTCTTCCGCGGCTGCACCACGCTGTCGGTCAGTCGCATATGCGCGTATTTTGATCCGTGTACACTGGAAATTCAGTTTCTTTGGCGCGCACGTGCAAAAAAACTAAAGCTTGCTGGCGTTCGTTGTTGTGACAGCACTGCTCAGACGCTGACTTCGTTCTTTAGGGACCGAAAATCGGCGACGCTCAACACATGCTGAACCACCTGTTCCCTTCTAACGGTGAGCCAAGAATTTTTTTTGTGATAGCAATAATGTTATTTGTAGCCTGCATAAAGTCCTATATCTGTCTGTGGCTTACTGTGTGTTTAATTCGAATATTTGTGGGCGCATTTTCTCAGACTGACATCTCTTAGTTTTGTTTTTGCGCTCGCGCTCGACGAATTTGTGTGGTTGCACTGAACTTTTTAAGCATACGACTGTAATATCGAAGCGCATTGTTAAACCGCTGACCACTGCCTTGCAGGACTTGATGGCATACTGCTGTGTGCCGCGTTGCCGCTCAGATGGGAAAAGGAAGATTCCAGGCATCTCTTTCCACGAGATTCCGGCGGACATGGCGCTACGGGAGCAGTGGTTGAAAGCCATACGGAGGGACAACTGGGTGCCGAACACTACTTCGAATTATTCAAGAGTATGTAGCCGGCACTTCAAGGAAACCGACTTTGCGGAGGGCAAGCGGCGCCGTCTCAAGAAAGGTGTAGTGCCCTCCTTGTTTCCGGGATACCCTTCATACATGAAGCCAAGGCAGTTTCAAGAAAGGAATGCAGAAAGCATCAAGAAAAGGGCGTTTCCGAAACGAAAGAAAAGGAACCTGAGCCGGCTACAAAGCGGCAGAAGTCGCAGGATGGCACAGATGCAGAAATGTCAGAGGACAATTGTCAAGAGGCCAGCCCGTCGGCTTATCCAGAAAGAGATGAACAGGCAAAACCTGAAAATGAAAAGGAACCACAGGAGGCTTCAAATAGCACACATGCAAAGGTTTCACACCAAGCAACGCAAGTGAATGTTGGAATATCTAGCCTACTTGCAACTGAAAGAACAAGATGGAAACGCACAGAAAGGGATCTGAAAAAGCAGGTTGAAAAGCTTCGACGTACAGTTGACCAGTACAAAGCAGAGCTTGAAAAAATGAAAAATGATTGCAACTTTGGTGATCTGCAGTACATTCGGGAGCAGGCTGAAGAGAAGCATATTTCAGCTGTGTTTTTATTGGATCAAATTATGAACTTTCGCCGAAAAAAACCAACTTGGACTGAAGACGTAGTGCGCCACTGCATCGTACTACGCCACCTGTCAACAAAAGCTTACGAGCACACAAGGAGGGAAATGCTACTGAAGCTACCTAGCAGAAGCACCCTTCTGAATTACCTTGGGAGCAGCTCGGGCGAGACAGGTGTCAACCACCTAGTGCAAGCAAGACTGAAGGCTGAATTAGAAAAGCTGGATGCATCTCAATCTAGAACCTGCTCACTAATAGTAGATGAGATGCGGATAAGCCCAAGCTTCAGTATAATAAGCAGCGAGATTGCTTTGTCGGTCAAGTCGACATGGGCATAGCAAGTGCACGTGACAGTGAGCTTGTTTTGGCAAACTCCTTGCTATGCTTTATCATAAACGGGCTCAGCACTACTTATAGGATTCCCGTTTCATACTTTTTTACGAAAGGGCTAAATGGCTATCAGCTATCAAAGTTGCTTCTCTATGTAATGAAAGAAGTAGAAGAAATAGGGTTCCGTGTAGTAGACTTGGTGACAGATAATCATAAAGTCAACGTAAGTGCAATGAAAGAGCTCTGCGGTGGGTTTTTGACCTACAGAATTCAACACCCGTGCAATCCCGACCGAGAACTTTTCCTAAGCTTTGATTACTGCCACATAATGAAAAATGTGCGGTCCCAGTTTCTGTCACGAGACCTCGGCAAAGCTGGTGAGGTGTCTTCATCCCACCTAAAGAAACTGTATGAAATGCAGAAAGCATGGATGGTCAAGCCAGTAAGGAAATTGAGTAGGAAACATGTCTATCCAAACAATATTCAGAAAATGAATGTTAAGAGGGCAGTGGAAGTATTCTCTTCAGATGTTACTTCAGCACTCGAAGTTCTCGTGAAGCAAGCAGGCCATAGCTGCCATCCTGCTTTTGCTGCTGCAGTACCGACAATAACCTTTATGAGAAATGTATATCGATGGTTCATTTTGCATGACACAAGTAACACCGTGCAACATGTCCAGCAGTGCTTTCCGGATGTGAGGCACTACGACAGCCCCGATGATGATCGCCTCGAGTGTCTAGAAGTTACGTTTCCCTTGTACATGGAGGAATTGAAGATAAATACATGATCTCCTCGTGGATTCCTTACGACTGAAACATATGAAGCGCTGCTGCTCACGACATACTCCACTGTTCATTGTGTCCGCTTCCTTCTCACGAGAGAAAAGTTCGGTTTTGTGCTAACAAGGAAGTTTAGCAGTGATCCCATCGAGTCATTGTTTGGGACACTCAGGCGGTCGGTCGGTTGCAATGACCAGTTGGATGTCCGTTCTGCGATCTCGGGGCTCGAAAAAGTTTTGAAGACGGGCATCGCAGCTGTGTCGCAGGACAGTAACGTCCTTTGCGCTGAAGAGCCTGGACCATCCAAGGGGTTTTTTTTTGCTTGAAACTCCACAGGTGTCGAAGAGCTCAGCTGAGCTTCCAAAGCAAGCTGTAAATGTACTAGAAGATCTCAGGCGGCCAAATGTGGCAAAGTTTGCAACATTGCAAGTGTCAGCAATGGTTTATGTTGGTGGATATATTGCCCGTGTAGTTAAAGAGCGTATTGAATGTGATAGCTGCAGTGCGATCGTCACCAAACCTTTGACTAAACAGCCACTTCAGATGTTTACTTTTCACCAGGACAGAGGTGGATTGTTGTACCCTTCAGACAACCTGCTTCATGTCCTAGAGACCCTGCGGATATTTGTCCAGACAGCACTTCAAAAATGCCCAACGCTTCACAAACCTTTACAAACGCTCTTAGATGCAGCTGTACCAGCTGTTTCAAAGTCTGGCCTTCTTCACTGCCCCGACATCCAGCACCACCATGATGTCGCTAAGTTGGTGTGCTCGAGATTCATAAAGCCGCTACTCGTGAACTATGCCTTTGCTGCCACTGACAAGAGTGACATCTACAAAACTTTCTTCCAGAAGCCAGTGTCAAGAAAATATGTCAAGTTGTGAACTGATGTTTCACTTTGTTTCCTTTCCATGCTGGGAATAAATTTGTTTCTTGTCTTGCTTAGGCGTAAAAAGAAGTTTGATTTTTCTGTCTGACGTGCACGCAGTGCATGGGGACCTAAAATGATGCTTTTTATATGTGCGAAGTGCAAGTAGATTGCTTAAGCATGTGCTGTTTATTGTGAACATTCATACATGCACCCTTCAGCACACGTTCCTGGCAAGAAGCATCCTGTTTGGAACATGAATTATTCGCGGACGCTGATACATTGCACAGGAAATGCACAGGAAAAAGGCGCAACCTGCCTCACAAGCGGCGCGCGACCACCAATTCACCGCTGAAAATGCATGCGCAGCATGGATGGATGGATGGATGGATACGGCTAAACCCTTTACATCGGGCGGTGGCTCAAGCCACCTAGCCATGTCTTGTGAAATTTTACTCCTGTCTTGCTTTTAGCCACCAATCAGATAACCTTCGCTTGGTTACTTCTAACCTCGTAAAATCCACTTTCTCTTCACTATCCCTAAACACCAATGCCTTGGGTAAGTCAGCCCCGCTGCCTTCCACTGTAGGGTGAAGCCCTTTACAGGAAAGTATCAAGTGTTCAGCCGTTTCCTCCTCCTCTCCGCACGCAATGCACAAAGTGTCTATCACCTGGTACCTGACTCTATACGTCTTAGTCCGCAGAACTCCAGTCCTGGCCTCAAACAACAAAGAACTTCCCCCACAATTATCATAGATATTTTCTTTGACAATTTCCTGTTTAAAGGTCCGGTATGTTTCCAGTGCCGATTTCGTCAGCATCCCTGTTTTCCACAAAGCTCTCTCTGTTTATTTAACCTTTTTCTTAACCGATAATTGCTGATTTGCCCCCTTACTGCTGTCCAGTTATTTGCTTGTCAATTTTCTAGTTCGCTTTCTCCATTTCGTGTCAACATTCTTTATATACAGGTATCTGAAAAATTTCCTAGCCCACCGCTTTTCCTCCATCTTTCTCAAATGCTATCTTACTGCTAGCCTCTCTGCTCTCGAAAGACGCCCATCCCATATCACCCTGTACCCCCTGATTTGGTGTATTGCCATGTGCTCCCAAAGCTAACCTCCCTACTCCCCGTTGCCTAATTTCCAGCCTTGCTTGAACACCTGGCCTCATACACAGGGCAGCATTACCGAAGGTCAGGCTAGGGACCATCACCCCTTTCCAGATCCCTCTTACCACCTCAATCCTATTGTAATTCCACAGTGCCCTATTTTCCATGGCAGCTGCATTCCTACTAGCTTTATTCATTACATATTTTTCATGCTCTGTCAGATACTCAACACTGTGAGTGGCGCCCCCACCACGATGAGTGGCGGCGCCGCGTAACTGCAGTGACGGCGCGTCCCCTTTGTTCGCTCCTTGATCCGGCAGGCACAGATAAAATACAGGAGGCCATGGTCGAACCGAATGTGTACTCTGGACACCATACGCGCAGCAGAAACAAGCGACGCGAAAAAATCGTGTGCGCATTGTCAAAGTTAAAAATTGTATTTATTTAGTTCTGCTAAAAAATGTTAATTTTGGTGCGAACTTCTTCACACTTGTAGCTGTCGTGGATAGTTATTACTCAGCAACAGCCGACCGTGAAGCAGGACTTTTTCCGCGACCGCCGATCATTTTGGGTTGCGTGTTTCTTGCTGATTGGCGTTACATGTTCGTTTAGCTCGGAAGTACAGTATTGTGCGTTTTTATCGCTGACACTTTCAAAAGTTTCCCCGCCTCAACCGCTGGCTCGTTTGCGGTGAAACTGCACACAGAGCTTGCGTATTATGGTAACTTTTGTATCGTAGGAAGTTTGACAACGGTACTTACTTAGTTGAGCCGTGCATGATGCGAAAACATAATCGTCTACGTAGAAATCGGCAACCAAAACCCGCAGACGACGCTTTTTCGCTGAAGGGCGGCAGTGGCGCCATCTGTTTGCGGTAGCGCAAAGCGTCACGTCAAGGCCGTCGAGGAGAGCGTTGCAAGGGCCGCGGGCCGTTTGAATATGCCGTTCCTGTAGTTTCGTCTGCTTCTACTGAAGCGCTTACAACATTTTCGACTAATTAAGCGGAAAAATATCAGAACAAAAGATTTAACGAGGCTTTACCTTTTAACGAATATTGTTTGCAATGCTCGCCTCGGCGGCCTTGTCATGACGGTTTCCACTGCCCAAAACAGATGGCGCCACTGCCGGTTCTCAGCGAAAAGCGTCGTCTGCGGGTTTTGGCTCGCCGATCTCTCGTAGACGCTTACGTTTTCGCATCATGTGCGCCTGAACTAAGTAAGTACCATTGTCAAACTTGCTACGATACATAAGTTACCATAATACGCAAGCTCTGTGTGCAGTTTCACCGCAAACGAGCCAGCGGTTGAGGCGGGGAAATTTTTGAAAGTGTCAGCGATAAAAACGCACAATACTGTACTTAAAGATGTCACTGTGCACTTCACCTTTCAGAAGTCATTTCCACGCTCCACGCGTCGCCGCGCGCCACCGTGTCAGCCATTTTGTTTGTTTACATTTTTCGGATTTGTGGTTGACTTTGTACTTGGCTTGGCTTTTAATGGCTGAAGTGCCGCAGAATGGCCAGAAATATTATTTTAAGCTTATAATATTGCACAGAAATGTTCTCACTCGCTCTTAAACCACTACACAACAATTTGTAACATATTTTATGCGTGTTGATGTGTTTGAATTGTACTATTTTTTTTTTCATTGATCGTCACTGCCGTCATTTTCGAATGACATTTTTTACCGTGTAGCACCGAATGACATTCGATTGGAATGACATTAAATTTGCTAGTGTGAGAGGGGTATTAGCCCCTCCGTTTTCTTCAGAAAACGGCGGTAGCGACAATAGAGGGGCTTTAGCGGAGGCTGGCCGCTTGGCGTCGCCTTCCCTCCTAAGTTTTTTTTTCCTCCATGCTTTTTGTCTTCGTCTAAAAATAAAGAATTTTATATCCATCAATAACTTCCACTTCGGCATTTTCATTGCCTGCGTTGCCAGCCTATGTGCAACCGGAGCTGTGGACTCTGAAGAATTTTATGTTGGTCGAATCTCCGTAATTTGCTCATTTGATTATTTGACTATTGCCAATGCTTTTAACAGCGCTTCCTTGCTGCTCAAACCAAGTACATTAATTAGTGACTTTCTGCATTATTTTCCTCTGCCGTTATCATTTAGTAATGCAACGCTTTCTCAGTTGTTTATTAAACAACCAGAGCCTTAGAACAACACGTGTCGGCGGTGTCAGGGTCATCGACATGAGTGAGCCGCCGCGTTCCGTGGTGGTGGCCGTGTGTTCCTCGCTGGCGTGGCGATGAAGCTGACAGTGACGACGCTGTCGGGGGAGCTGTACATGCTCGATGTGGGGGCCGAGATGGAGCTCGAGGGGCTCAAGGCGCTGTGCGAGTTTGAGTCCGGCGTGCCCGCCCGCGAAATGGTGCTCATGCACGAGGGCCGGCCCCTGCTGGACGAGAAGCGCACGCTGCGGGCGCACGCCATCAAGGAGGGCGACGTCCTGCTCATCCAGCACCTGGTGCCGCCGACCGCCTCGACCAGCTCGGGTGAGTTGTTGCGGATCCGCATTGCCTTCCTTCCACACGCCACACACAAGGCTGTTCTTGTCATCTGACACGAACTGGTAGGCTGAGCTTAGGAACAATGGCATATGTGGTGATGCGTGGTGATGCATGGTGGTGGCATTGCTTCAGTAGCACGACCGTTTTTTCTTTACGGCCAGCAAAAGCTGCTTCAGACAAAAATGCACGTCATGATGATATCATTGCGGTTTCAGTACGCATGCGCATGTATGATGGGTGAGCATAAAATAGAGGTTTGTAGAGGGCACAGCTGAGTGGTGACCACTTGTATGTTGACCGCTTTTTCTTTTTCTGCCAATGCGGAGTTGGTAAGGCATGGTGTACATGCAGCTACTGTGGCCTTTATTGTTTGGCTAAGCATACGTTGAATGCGCTCATTAAACGCACAATTTACGATGTGAAAAGAGTGTATTGCGCCTCTTTTACCAACAGTTATGAACCAACTTGCCTGACAGCATGCTTTGCTCAGGTATGTACAGGCGCGGACTGAAGTAAACGGAGCACGCCGCACAAGAATGGATGGATGAATAAGGCTGAATCCTTTAAATCGGGCGGTGGCTCAAGCCGCCTAGCCATGACCTATGAAATTTTACTCTTGTCTTGATTTTAGCCATTAATCAGATAACCTTCGCTTGGTTACTTCTACCCGCTTAAAATCTATTTTCCCTTCACCCTCCCTAAACCCTAATGTCTTGGATAAATCAGCCCCGCTGCTTTCCACTGTAGAGTGAAACCCTTTACAGAAAAGTATGAAGGGTTCAGTCGTTTCCTCCTCCTCTCCGCACGCAACGCACAACGTGTCTATCTCGTGGTACCTGACTCATACGTCTTAGTCCGCAAAACTCCAGTCCGGCCTCATACAACAAAGAGCTTCCCTTACAATTATCATAGATATTTTCTTTGACAATTTCCTGTTTAAAGGTCCGGTATGTTCTCAGTGCCGATTTCGTCAGCATACCTGTTTTCCACAGAGCTCTCTCTGTTTCTTTAACCTTTTTCTTAACCGATAATTGCTGATTTGCCCCCTTACTGCTGTCCAGATATTTGCTTGTCAATTTTCTAGTTCCCTTTCTCCATTTCGTATCAACATTCCTTATATACAGTTATCAGAAAACTTCCCTAGCCCACTGATTTTCCCCCATTTTCTCAATCGCTCCTCAAATGCTATCTTACTGCTAGCTTCTCTGCTCTCGAAGGACGCCCATCCCATATCACCCCGTACCCCCTGATTTGGTGTATTGCCATGTGCTCCCAAAGCTTGCCTCCCAACGCCGTGTTTTTTTAATTTCTAACCTTGCTTGAACATCTGGTCTCATGCACAGGACCGCATTATCGAATGTCAGGCTAGGAACCATCACCTCTTTCCAGATCCCTCTTACCACTTCATACCTATTGTAATTCCACAGTGCCCTAAAGAACTGCATGTCAGTGCTGCCTAGCTGAACCAGACGAAAGCTGAAAATTGCCACGCGCATGTGCAGGCCCCCTACCGGTGTGACCCTCTCATTGCTCCGCTTGCCTCGCATTTGGCCGGCGCCAGTGTCGTGCTGATGATAATCATGATAGGATGGTCGCTCCCTGTGCAGCTAGCAAGCATTTCGGAATGCGCAGACCGCTGTCTTCATAATGAAGATAGCGCGGGGATGGCTCTACCATTAAGCCGCTTCGTGTGAGACTGCTGGAGGCATGCTTACGCCGCAAATGACCTGCGTGTTTCGAAATTTTGCTGCCGCTGGGAATCATCTGTGTCTTGCTAGCAACCAAACGCGCTCAAAACACTCGGCGTAGTGCTGCAGTTTTGTGTTAATTTCCTACAGTTATCACTGATTATTTGCGTTGACCTTGCAAGGCGCCGCCCACGCAGCACCAGTGCATGCACCCTGCCTGTCTCCTGCGAAGCACACTCCCTGTACTGGAACCTGCTCTTATTGCCACCAACACAGCGCGCTGTCATGTGCAGAGCAGAGCTGAGGTAATCGCTTTGCGTGAACCTTCAGATGACTACAAGCAGCCGCTGTCTCACATACGTGAATGCAGCGGCAGTGGTGCGTCACTGTTGCATGACGCGCGTGTGAAATTCGGCATGTAAGTACCCGTGTGCGCCCACTAATCAGAAAATGAGCCACGACAGACACCGGCCAGCGATCGTAACTCCTCTCCTCGAGCTATATTACTTAACTACATATTGACATCGGTATTACAATATAGGCGTGTCAACCCAGCAGCAGCATCCAGCACCTTTGGAAGCAGTCACTGTTCTTGCAAAGCTGGATCGCGTTGCAAAAAGTGCCAGGAGCACTGTTTTCATCTTATTTTAAGCTGACACCTAGGCCACGTTTCAATGCAGGAGCAATGTGTTGTAGAACAGACACACAGGGCGCATGCGTTGCCGCTGCATCGGTGCCACGTAGAAGCAAGGCAAAAATCAGCGGCAACTACAAGTATATTGAAAGAACCCGAAATTGCAGCGGTAGATTGAGTGTTTTGAGTATATTTGGTCGATAGCGAGACGAAAATGAATCCCTAGAGCCAACAAAAGTTTGAAGGACACGGGTTATTTGCCATGCAAACGCACCTGCAGCTGTCTTGCAAGAAACGGTACTATGGTAGCGTCGCCCCCGTGGTCTCTGCGGCATCAAGGCAGCGGCCTGCGTTCCAAAATGCCCTGTCGCTACAAAGGGCACAACCATACGACCATAATCATCATCAGTGCGACACTGACGCCTGCCGAATGCAAGGCAAGCAGAGCAATGAAAGGGTCGCGCCTGTTGAGGCCCTGCACATGCGCGTGGCGATCTTGAGCTTTCGTCTGGATCGGCTAGGCGGCGCTGACGTGCAGTTCTGTCTTGTGCGGTGCGCTCCGTTTACTTTTGTCCGTGCCTGTACAGTCGCAGGCAGAATAATATGAACTGCGCTTCCGCTTTTAAACTCTTCTGTAGAAGTGCCCAATGTTTATTGCATTTATGTGCAAGGGAAAAGGTAAATATCACTTGCATATGCTTTAACATGCATTACTTTTCACAAGGTGCGTCTGAAGACAAAGTCAGAGAGTGGTCCATATTGTGACATTCCGTGTGTGCTACGAGGATCCACGTTCGACGGCGCGGCGTAGACGGAGACCCGTGACAGCGGCATCATCAATTACCCAGCCATGCTCTTTGAGTGACGACCAGAAAAACCGGACCCGCCGCCGCCCCGGGGAAACAGGCTTTATCCTCCCCAATTTCCGGTTACATTCCAGGACAAGGGAGCTGTCAGCGGGCCAGAGCGCGCCGTACCACAGCCGACGCTATGCGATACCGCGAAGACGACATTCTTTCCCTCCCCCCCCTTTGTCGTGGGCTATCGCCGGGAAGGCACCCACAGCTTCCCAGAAGGGCCGCGATGGACACCTGTCATGGCGGACAGGCAGTACTCGCCAAGAATGTGGAAAGACAGGCGCTAGTGAATTAGCTCCGAAGAGAGAGCCTGTGTATACTCTCACTTGAGAGAGAGTGGTGGCGTTTTTGTTGTTTATTTAGTTTGTATTGTTAACAGACTCTGGGTTCGAGGCTAAGCCCAACCCAAAGGGGTGGTCCCCATCTCGCATGTTATTTTGGATTGGAGAATTGATGCTTTGGGCGGGCCACTGGAAATGACCGCCCTTAGTCCTTTGTTAATCAAGTGCTTAAAAGCACATGTAAACGGATGCAGTCCAGTCTGAGCTGGGGCTCCATGCTTAGCATGTAATGTGATGCTACTTAGGCACTAACCTGCCCGGTCGATGAGTAAAGAAGTGCAAAGTTTGTTCTGTTGTAAAATTATGCTCTGCTGTCATCATCTACAAGCTCGCCTCCTGTTCATCTTCCAAGCCGAACGACACTAGAGGAAGGGTTTGTGAACCATCCTCGAAGAAACGGACGACTATTGAAATTCTACTGCAAGCACGCTCAGGACGACATCGTTCGCCAAGAGGGCCTTCAGCGCCGAAGCCCGTCGGCGTGCAGCTTCTGCCAGCAACCGCTCGAGCCCAACTCCGGAGCCACTCCATCGCCCCCATGAAGTCGTCGGCACGTAAGCTCGGACGCCCCAGCCTCTGATGTATAACCTTAATCATGTGTAATTATTGAATATACCTGTTTGTTTAAACTGAGCCATACGGTGTCTCTTTGCCTCTCCGTCCCGTGTGGACCTGCGCATTATGGGGGTCATCACACTGGTGTCAGAAGTGGGGTCTCAAAAGCAAATGTCCTCTGAATGCTGCGACATTCATGACTTCAAAATTGTAATCAAAAGGGAATCACGGGACTGATTGTGAGACTTTTACCCCCATTTGAGAGGCTTGAGGCACCGGAGGGCTTGAAAAAAAAAAAAAAATGTCTTTATCTGAGGGAGCTCCCACTCCACAGCCGTCGCTCGGAGCAAGCATGCTGGCATTAGGAAGCGTCATTCCGACGTTTACAGGAGATAAGACAGGGGTTCCAATCTGCGATTTCTTTTCCATGCTAGAAGAGATTGGGAAAATGGGGGGATGGTCCGATGCTCAAATGCTGGGAATGGCGAGGTGTAGGATGGCAGGAGCTGCTCATGATTTTGCATGGCGAGACGAAAAAGTAAAATCCACAAAATCATTTGCGGAATTTAAGAAGCTCGCGTTTGAGCATTTTGACACTGAACCACGTCACGTGCGAGTACAGAGGTTCCGTGACGCCGGACAGATGGTAGGGGAGGACGTGCGAACGTTTGCGTCGCGGCTTCAGCGCTTAGCGCGCGATACGTTAAGCAGGGAGGAGGAAGGAGACCAGCTTAAGAAGAAATACGCGGAGGATATACTTAAAGAGGAAATGACCGCTTTGTTCGTGGCTGGTCTGCAAGACCCCGTGCGCCGGTTCGTGCTCTCGCGCAAGCCGAGCAATTTCGACCAAGCCGTGGAGGCCGCATTGGATGAGGAACAAAATGAGGCGTTAACGACAGCCGCAGCGAGAGTACGCGTCATAGAGAGAGCGGTGCTCAACCCTGAGGTTGCTCTCTTGACAGAGCGGTTAGATCGCTTAGAACAGCTGCTATCTCAGCAGGTAGAATGCCAGGTTGAAGCGCGCGCTCAACAGCGCCCATTCGCTGGAAACCGGAGACCGCCACAAAGCTACAGGCGCTGTATGCGAGATTTTGAAGAAATCGTATGCTTCGCTTGCCAGGGTCGCGGACACATCGCCAGGTTCTGCCAAAACGTGCGCCGTGGGGAGCCACAAAGAGAAGCAGGCGAGACACGCCCTAAGCAAGCCTACAGCGGGGCTCCAGATACCGAGTCAAAAAACTAGTTAGTCCTCCCCAGCCTGAGGAGCGTGGGGAGGGAGCAGTAGATGATGAGGTGGTGGTAGTTTGTGTGGCCGACGAGGCATGCCCTGTTGTGCGTTGCAAGTTAAATGGTTGTTGTATGGAATTGTTGATAGATACGGGGTCAAAGGTGACATTGCTTAAGGAGAGCAGTTTTAACACGCTTCGAAGGAAGGGGGACCGCGAGGTGTTGGAAGCGTCTGGTGGTATGGCAACCAAATTTGTAGGCATAACGGGGGATCCTGTTGGCATAAGTGGACTCTACCGGTTACACTTCTCTCTCGGCGGAATTGCATTGGAGCACCCCTGCTACGTATGCCCGGACACGGTGTCTCTGCCAAACGGAGTGTCAGGTATATTAGGGCAGGATTTTTTGAGAAAAGGGAAGGTAGTAGTCTCATTCTCTGAGGAAGAGGTTAATGCGGGCGGCTCAAAAGTTCCGTTTTTGAACAGGAGAGGGGCTGAGATTCGCATTACCGATATTGACACCCGTCAAACAGTGGGATCATTGGAGAAGGTATATTCGCGGGTTGCCGTCCGGCTGGTCGAGGAGGCGGTCGTCCTTCCTTGGTCGGAGCACATTTTGTACGCGTTTGTGCCTTCAGATGTAGAGAGCGGCGCCGTGGGAGTGCTTGAGCCGGTCGACTCTCTCAGCAATGGCCTGAAGGCAGCCGCGTGCCTCGTGACAGTTAATGACGCCCACAGAGTGCCCCTACGGGTGGTTAACTGTAGCCAGCAGCCACTGAGCCTTCCCAAGAACAAAACATTGGCTTTCTTCACCTCTGCGATAGAGCAACGTGAGCCCACCGATACGGTACTCGCAACTGTAG
>JARKHS020026759.1:0-203716 GCA_030143305.2 Amblyomma americanum
GCATCTCTTGATCGAGCTCCTGTTTTTTTTGAAATACTTTGTGCTTCTGTAGCCTTCAAGGCAACCTCGCCGTCCCAGGCGATGGCAGATGACCCGCCGCCTCTGCTGCCTTCTGTGGCTAGCAGTGTGAACTGCACAGATCAGCCTGGATGCAGTATGGATCTCCCCTCAGAGCTCCCGGGATTGTCCAGTTTCTCTGACTCGGATGACATGGAGTTCGACGGAGGCTACACCGAGATTGTGAGTCGGCGCCTGAAGAGGAAGCTTTCCAAAACCCCGACTGAGTGTGGGCCCAGTGTGTGTACGAAGCGGGCTAACAAGTCCATTGTGCCAGCGAAGATGCCTCACCAATCCAGTGTGAGCAAGAAAACAACCAACGAGGCCAATGTAAGTGAGCAATCTCTCACTTACACAATTTCATACATGCCTGTTGAGGAAGAGAATCTCAACTCCATCAACAGGCAGACTTTGACTCTTCTTCTTGAACGACTGGTTCCGGGCCAAGTCAAAGAAGTGCGTATTAACGCAAGAAGGAATATCCTCTCTGTTGATGTCTCTAGCCGGGCAACCCTGGATAAGTTGAAGACCGTGTCTGTCCTTGGCAACATACGAGTCCGCTCGTTCTTCGCTCATGGACTTAACACTACTGCCGGTGTGATTTCTGACGTGGACATAGAGATCAAGGATATGGACTTGGTGCAACTGCTATCAAGTTCTGTTCGCATAACTGACATCCATCGTTTCGGCAAATCACGGTGTGTCAAACTAGTGTTTGAGGGTACTACTTTACCATCGCATGTGAAAGTGGGTTTTGTGAGGCACCCAGTGCGTCCTTATGTGCCCCGACCGGTGCAGTGCCGAAAATGCCAGAAGATTGGACATGTCAGTGCTGCGTGTACGAGCACGAAAACATGTCCGCGTTGTGGTGGCGTGCACGATGGACCTACATGTACGATTGAGTCTCCAGTTTGTGCCAACTGCAAAGGTCCTCATGAGGCAACATCTAGGGAATGTCCGAAGGTGAAAACAGAGATGAAGATCTTGAAGAAAATGGTGAGAGACCATTCTACTCACCGAGAAGCAGCAATCGCAGTACGTCGCTCCAGGAGGAGGACACGAAGTCGGCAGAAGAAATTGAGCTCAGTAAATGACGTGTCAACACATGAGGAGGACCGAGACCGTTCTGCCGCGCAAAAGCCACTGCCTCCAGCTCCGCAAGAGCCAAGACTGACAACCCCCCAGGAGGACCCCGCAGAGTGGCCACTTCTACCATCGCGTACTGTAAGCTCTGTGACACGTCCGCCTGTGCGTCCGCCGGCTGTGTCGACAACAGATGATCAAATCAGGGCGATGCTGAAACAGCTGATAGGCACCTTACGGCTGATAATTGCTGGAGTGGACACGCCAATTGCTAAGGCTGCTGTCCAAATTTTAGACGCTATTGAACCGGTGCTTGCCACCCTTTAATAGCAGTCAAAATTATGGCTCTACCGTCGTCAGCACCCTCACTGCAGGAGAGAATCTCTCGATCGGCAGTATTACAATGGAATGCTCGAGGTCTGCGAGGCCGCCTAGCAGATCTCAGGCAGAGGATCTTCAAATACCGATTTCCGGTGCTTGTAATATGTGAGCCTAATATCACATCTCCTTTTCGACTGTCCGGTTATGAAAGTTTCCTCTCTGAAGCGGCTGGGCATTTGGGCAAGGTACTACTATGCGTCCGTCGTGACCTCACTTACGTTCGGCATCAAATTCCTGGGGGCAGTAGCAACGAGTATGTAGCAATCACTGTGACTTTGAATGGGCGCACAATCTCTATTATAGTTGGCTACATACCACCAAGGGGTCGATTTGATGCCCTACGACTCCAATCGCTACTTGACAGCGTTTCGGAACCCCATATAATAGTAGGAGATTTCAATGCGCATCACCACGGCTGGGGAAGCGCCGTTACGAACGTTCGAGGACGGGATATCGCCACGTTCATGAACAATGCAGGTCTCGTTTTGCTCAATGATGGCACGCCGACATTTCTACGCGGGACTACCTACAGCAGCTGCCTGGACCTTGCATTTGTATCCAGGCGCCTGTCATCGTTCGCAACGTGGTGTGCTGATATTGAAAGTTATGGAAGCGACCACATACCGACGTATGTGCAGCTACGGTGGTTTCACCGTCTTCCAAATGCCAAAATACGTTGCACCGACTGGAGTGCTTTCCGCATTGTTCTAGAAAAAACCTGTGGGAAACTCGCTGATCCAACAGATGTGGAACAGCGTATTATTTCGGCCATGCACGATGCAACACGCAATATCTCAGCGCCAAATTCCACAGCACCAGTGGATGTGATCTACGCGCAGCTTCGGGCGATTCGTCGGCGCGCAGAACGAAAATACCGGAGGACAAAGGATGTCTCGGATCTCCGGGCCTCTCGACGTGCCCAGAAGCAAATACAGCGCTATTTGGAGAACCTAGGCAAACAACGGTGGCGGTCATTTTGCAGCAGATTGAATCCCCGCAAACCACTCTCCACAATCTGGCACGTTGTTCGAGCACTGCCGACATTTCCCCAGCAGAAACACCCTTTCCGTGCATTGGCACTTCATGATAGACGGCAAAAACTAGAGGTGGCGGAGGATTTCTGCTCGAGAATTGCCGGAAGCGCTTCTTTACCTCGGCAGCATCGATGTGCTCCCCCCACGATGGACGATCGACTGGACATCCCCTTCACAATTCAAGAACTGAAAGCAGCTCTTTCTGCTTGCACGCATCCTTCATCCCCAGGACCTGATGGAATAACATACAATGCGCTTCGTCATCTAGGCCCACAGGTAATGGAAGCCCTCTTAACATTGTTCAACCACTCTTGGGCCTCTGCCACTGTACCACGGCAGTGGAAAAGAAGCCGCATTGTGGCCTTGCTCAAACCAGAAAAATCGCCACTCACATTAACATCCTACAGACCAGTAGCTCTGGCAAGTTGTATTGGCAAGACGATGGAGCGTATGGTGCTAACCCGTCTAGAATGGTTCCTTGAAAAACATGGGCTATACCCTTCCACAATGACGGGTTTCCGCAAAGGCCGGTCTGCCATCGACAGTGTAATTGACCTCGTGTCAACGGTAGAACATGAAAAACGCCGTCACAGGTTGACTGCTGCTCTTTTCCTCGACATAAAGGGCGCATTAGATAATGTTCAGCATGATGCAGTACTAAATGCACTCGAAGAATTTGGTATAGGTGGACGTCTACACAATTGGATTGCAAGCTATTTGACAAACCGGACAGTCTACATGGAGACTCTTGAAGGTGACACAGCAGATCATCATGTTGCTTGTGGTGTTCCTCAGGGAGGAGTGCTCAGTCCAACGTTGTTCAATCTCGTGCTCATTGGCCTTTTCAAACAACTACCGAAGACTGTTTCAATATCCGCCTACGCAGACGATATTTGCACCTGGACATCAAGTGTCACGCGTCCCCAAGTGCAAGCAAGATTACAGCGTTCGGTGTCCATTACGTCTGCGTACTTGCGCCGTCAGGGACTTGAACTTTCGCCAACTAAAAGCGTAACATTGGCTTTCACACGCAAGATAATGGCGTGGTATCCGGTCACAATCGACGGGCAAATTGTTCCATACGTAACACATCACAAATTCTTAGGTGTTACGATAGACCGTGACCTGTCCTGGACGAAGCACATTTCTGTGCTCAAGAAAAAGCTCGACAGCTTTGCAAGCATTGTGCGGTGTATGGCAGGAAAATGTTGGGGTCCCTCTGAGCGATCTTTACTACACGTGTACCAGGCGCTGGTAGTCGGCCTTCTCAGATACAGTGCACCCGTTCTCTCGGGGGTCAGACTATCAGGCCTGCGTGTGCTTGAAAGCGCGCAGGCTCGTGCTTTAAGAGTATGCTTGGGTTTGCCATGTAAAACTTCTACATGGGGCACATTTTATGAGGCCCGCGCCTGTCCAGCACGAATTTATTTTCAACAGGAGCCACTTCGTGTGCATTTGCGGCATCTGACCAGGCATCGTCATCACCCCCTGACTAACATTAGTGCGGTGCGTCCAGATGCAGCCTTTTCCAGAGCCCTTTGGATGCAGCGCAATGCGCTGCCTTCGAACTACGCGCCACACCAGATTGCGGAGGTGCCACTTTGGGCAGTACCAAAACCATCTATACGGACAACAATCCCAGGGATAACAAAGAAAACGCACATTCCAACAGTCGGACTGAAACAGCTGGCGCTGTCATACATTACATCTATGTATACTAACACCCAGCATGTTTTCGTGGACGGATCCGTTACGACCACTTCTTCAGCTGCAGCGGTGATAGTGCCAGGAAATGCCTCATGTCACCGTTTCAGGCTCATGCACAAAACGTCCTCTACGGCAACCGAATTGGCAGCCATACGAGAAGCCGTCCTTTATATTGGTCACCAGCCAGCGCAGCAATGGACTATATTCTGCGACTCGAGATCGGCATTACAGGTCGTACAAACTTATCTAAAACCAAGAGCATGCGAGCAGCTGGTTCAACAGATTGTGCTTTTGTTAGCCGAGGCTTTCCACCGCGGCCATATCATAAAGTTTCAATGGATACCAAGCCATTGCGGCATAGCGGGAAACGAGCGTGCTGACGCCGAGGCTCGGATGGCACATAGTGATGGTGCTTTCATTGAGATAGCCTTTTCAAGATCAGACATTGGAGCCTTGTTGGCGCATTTAATGCAGGCGGCAATGCAGTCGCACTGGCATGATCCTAGTCATCAACAGGACCGCGTGTGTAAGCTTGACGCTGGCTCACGATTACATTTCCCATCTGTGGTGGTGCGACGTCATGGGACTTTACTCCACCGGCTACGGCTTGGCGTTGCCTACACCAAACACTATCTTCACAAGATCGGCATCGAAAGTAACCCAAATTGCGCACAGTGCAACACACCAGAGACTATTGGACACCTTCTTTGCGTGTGCCCGAAGTATACTTCTGAAAGAACAACATTGGAGGCGACCGTGAAAAACCTGGACTCTCGCCCTCTCTCTGAGGAAACTCTTCTGGGCGCAAGGACGAGACGTTCTGATTGGTGGCGTGTGACACAAGCCCTGCTCAACTTTTTGTGTGAAACAGGCCTGGATACTCGTTTGTGACCGCCTGTGCACAACCTACATGGCTAATGACATGTGTCGGTGTTGTGTTGCAGACACCAGTTTTGAGTTTTATGTGTGTCCAGTAACCGCGATGCGAGCGCCAGCCAGTGTTGTGTGTGTGTGTGTGTGCGTGTGCATAGACATCACCCGTGAAACTCATTGTATTATGCCATCATCAGCCTTCATTCACACTTTCCTTTTCCTCCTCTTCCCTTTCCCCTGTGTGGAGTAGCAGGCCAGGGCCCTGTTACCACCGGCCGACCTCTCCGCCTTTCTTTCATTAAAATTCCCTTTCTTCTTCTTCTTCTGTCACGGAAGAAATCTGAAGAAGGAAAATCTTGCTCTGAAGGCGTCAAGCTGTGCGCAACGTCTGAGCGCCACTGCTTCATCGGATCTCAGCATCTTTCCAAAAGCAGTGGCATACTTTATTTCTTCCCGCCGCAGTACTGCTGCAATCGTGAGGCGAATAGCAGCTTGGCATGCTGCTTGACTGATTCTAAAGCTGCAGGAATAAGAGAGAACTCGAAATACCCAATGGACAAGGGATGAATCTGTGGCGACTTCCTCCGATGCTGCTGTGAACCTCGAGCCTTTTATTTTTTTCCTGGCGGGAAGGGGGTGGGGGGGGAGGGGGTGGGGGGGAGGAAGGAGGGGGTACAATAATCTACATATTGTCATCTTAGTATTCAATAGAACAATAAACAAATTGAAAGGGCTTTATCATTGCCTATTTTCCCAGACACGCCGTGGCTCTCATTTTTTCATCTACGAGCTGGCGGTCCTGTGTAGTGTACAAGCAATGCCCGTGTGTTTGGCCAGGGCACTCGGCTTCCCTTCCGGTTGCATACGGAGTGATATCCTAAGCTAACAGTATTTCTCTCCCCCTTTCAAGTCCATAACGTACAGTTTGTGTAAGATTCAGGGGAAACACGAGAATATGAACAGCCAGGCTGGGTTCGCGGCTGTCAGGTATTTCGGACATGCCAGTAGTGCCAACAGTTACTGCATTCGAATTGTAAGCACTAGCAGGCCTGCAGTCTTTCTGAAAATCCCTTGCAACGCGTACCAGACTGAAAGCATAGCAAAGCTGTGGTATAGGTCGCCTTTGATTACTTACATTAGAAATAAACGCGAAATGCAGTACACAGATAGGTGAAATGTGCACTAGAGGTAAGTAATACCGTAAACCTAAAGTTCACGTTGAAGAACTCGCATTTTGTCTTGTAGCAGCGTCTCTTGCATGAAGCCAGAGAATCAATAAAGTTAGTAACTGAGGCGGAGAAATTTCCGACAGGCCACTGTATGTCCAATTTTGCCTCTGTATTCGCATCACTTCAGCATGATTCTACCGTTTAAAATAGCATCACTGAGTGGCTTAGTTTAGTGTTTGAGGGAATCATGTCTGGCGAGCCGGAAACATAAGAGCAAATAAATGCCGACATGCCAAATTATAAAAGGCGAAAAAAGTTGACGATTTTCCACTGTCATTAGCAACCAGGGATCCGGACGGCCCCTATTATGCCACATTTTTTTCCTTTTTGCTAATTCTACGAGTGTTCTGCTACCAGTCCGCCGGTAAGGCTGCAGCACACGCGACGGCATGCAGTCAATCTGATTTGTTTCGCGATTCAGTCCTTTCTCGGAGCTCTGCTTGCGTTTAAATCATGTTCAAGGGCTCGGTGCTGTATCAACCACAGTTTTCTGCGACAGTGTCATCCATGGATCAGCACAGCCTTCGGTTAACATCGACCGCTCCTTTACCCACACCGGGGACGTCGTCACCTGTGGCACATCCATCGCATATAATAGGGCATTCCAATCGGCGATACGGAGCAAGTTTTCCTCCTTCCCGAATCCGAAGAGGGTGTTTCAATGGCCGCTTCCGGCTCTTGGGGCTCTTGTTCTTCGGCGCTTGGGGAAGGCTGGCTTTAGCGTCGCGCGTGAAGTAAAACAACGAAGCTGCGGTTATACTGCCGCGAACTACGCGGTATACCTTTTACCGAATCTGGCCAACAGCAGACCGTGAACTTATCTCCAGTTGGTGCGATGGCTGCCCTCTTGCTACCACGCTTTGTCAGCGCCACACGCCCGCTCGCCGATGACTCGAGAGAGCGATAAGGCAGGGTAAAATGTGATCGGCCTTAGGCCGTCTCGCCGTACCGTCAGTCTACAGCCGCTGGCGCCCGCCGGCTCTGCCGCCACCGAGTTGGTTTAGTTGGAGCACGAGTTCGCACAATAAGGATTTTTCTTGGCGAGGTGCCTGTGCCTCACTTCCACACGCGACATCTGGAGTAGGTGCGGTGTGCGTGGCGTCTATGCACCGAACCCCGCCGAAGAACAGAAGCGCAAGCTTCCCGCGATCTACGGGCGTCGAGCCTGAAACCTCACGCGGAGAAAGCCGCCGCCAGCCGGCAAGGTTGCCCAACCGAGTTTTGGTCATTTCCGCTAGGTGCGTGAATACACAGGCGTCGAAGTTATAACTGTCACTAGATACGTCAGCGCCGCGAACTTTATAAAACGGGAATCGCGCAGACTGCTTTGAATCTGACATCGCTTTTTTTGCAGCACCCCCGGGAGCAACCGTCTTTCAACGGAGCCCCGCATGAGAACTCAGAAGATTGGTTAGAGGAATTCGAAAGGGCAGCAGCCATGAACAAGCCGGACCAAGAAGAAAAACTACGCCACGTCTACTTCCTGTTGTAGGACTCGGCAAGTACGTGGTTCGCAAACCGTGAGTCTTCTCTCACCACTTGGATATCTTTAAAGCTGAGCTCCGAAAGACGTTTGGCAATGTCCTTCGCAAGGAAAAGGGAGTTCTGTTACTGCAGATGCGCGTGCAGCGCCTAAATGAGACTGCAGTAGTCTTCGTAGAAGAAATTACGGGTCTCCTTCGACGAGCGGACAAGGCGATGCCAGAAGGCAAGAAGCTGCGCATCTTAATGAGGGGAATCAAAGAATAAGTCTTCGCAGTACCTCAGCACAGTTCGCCTAAATCTGTTAACAAGTTTGCAGCTGAGGCAGCCAGCACTTTATGTGAGTGAGCTCGCCAGTACGAAAGACCCCAAGCTTTCACAGCAAGCCCCGTCGACGCCGCTGCGCTGGTCAATGAAAGCTTGCGCGTGGAAATACGGGCCGTGGTTCAGGAAAAACTAAGCAAACTCCTACCGTTCGCGCCCCAACCACAGCTAGCCTCGTTAAGTGACGCCATCAGAGATAAGGTGAAGAAGTTTTTCTGATACTTCACGTGACCTATAGGGACCATTGTCGTCAGTCACCGCTAGGCGGTTGAAAGAGAAACCGAAAGAGATGAGAAAAGAAATTAGGCTATACTTTATTTAGCGGCCGTAGGTGCAAACCGTGTTTTGGTCCATTTAAACTAAAATCTTATGCTTCATTACAAAGAAGCCAACATGTAACGAAAAATCAGATGTCTATACTCTTTTAGGAAGGGACTGCAAGGGAGGGGCGACTAAAATATTTTTTTCAGGTGAAAACAGCGGCGTTTTTGCAGTGTTGGGGCAAGGAGGAAAGGTTAATAAGGTTCAAAGATCAGAAAAGAGAAAACAAAATGAGAAAAAAAGCGGAAGTTTGCTGCCCCTTTAAACTATGACAGTGAAAGCTGGCCGCCGTTCCTAACATTCGGCGCAACGCAATATGTGAAAAGACGCTTTCTTATTCTTTATAGCATTAGCTGATCCTTTGTGAAATTCATGCAGTCTAGCTTTGTTCAACAAGACAATCGAATGGCTTCTTGTCCTATGACGTCTTAGCTTCGCTTGAGGCGAAGCTATGACTTCTTAACCGAGCATTGCGGCAATACGTGCGACAGAAAGAGATGCAGAGTATGTTGACGCACATTCGCAAGTGCGGGACCTATTAAATGACGCATGACTTGTGGGTGAGGCGTGTCACCCTACTCTTTAGCATTTTTTCAAATATTTAATGTGTCCAATGCGTTACGTAAGCTTTGTCAGAGCGCTCATTCGGAGGAAAGCGCGAGCACCCAGCAGGTGTGTAATGTGTGGGCTGCCAAGTGAGACATATCCACAAAACCTGTCGGTTTCCAAATGAACGTTTACGTGTGGATCAGCACAATGTATCTATTATTAACATCTATTATTTCGGGCTTTATTGCATAGTTTCTTGCCATCCGCCGAACTTTCGCAGCCGTTTTTTTTACGAACTAGAGGAAGCCTGTTCAAACAACGAATATAAAGCCAACGTTGTCAGCGTTGTTTCAGATATTCTCCATGTCAGGAAAATGCCATTCCTCACCGCAAAATTGCATGATGTTTCGCGAAACTTATAGAATATTCACTCTATTTCCATCACCGAATGTTTTTTTCTATCTATTCATTTTTACGTGACAGCGTTTAAAGCTCGTTCGGACGAAAAGCCGTCGGCATAGTCAGCGCCGCGTGTCGGAAATAATCGAGGGCTGCGTAAAAAAAAAAATCATCTCATGTCAGCTATTGGCCACAGAATGTTCTGAATGGTGTCATACGATTCAGCGTTTCGTTCAGCATAAACGTGCTAGTTAAGTTACAGCCGAGCTTGCGACAGGGATTCGAACCGGCGACCTATATTCGAGGGATGCGTAAAAAAAATGGGGTTCTAAAGATTGATGATTGTTTGGTGTGTGAAAGGCGATAACACGTTAATGAAATCATTGTAATTGAATAATTCGAGAAATGACAAAATGATAATATTGAAAACGGGGTTCAAAGGTGCCAAAACGCTCCGAACGAAAAGGCGAAGCTTAATGATGTAATTAAGAAAATTTAGTGTGTAATTGATCTTTGAATTTATTGAAACAATTGAAATAATAAAAAATGCGTTCAAAGGTGCAAAACTGCTCAGAATAAAAGGCCTAATAACCCACTGCACTACGGCTTCATGTCCTTAAGGCGCATCTTTAGTGCCATCTGCAATTTTTATTTTTGCTCCTTTCATTCGTTATCTCCTTTCTTTTCTTTTTCTCTTCATAACTTTTCGTTGCACCCAAGCCTCGACCACAAAGAATATTATTGAGTAAACAAAATGAACAGCAAAAGCGGCAGCGGTGGTAAATAGTGTGGCCTCAAGTGAGGCCACTGTTGAGCGCGAATTAATGCGGCAGTTAGACGAGGCAAGGATGGATGAATGGATGAATATTAGGAACGTCTGCTTTGAAGCGGGATGGTGGCAGGTGCCTTTATGCGGGGTATATCTTGTTATATTTATCTATAGGCAATGTGTTAAACATAACGGTAAAATCTAGAATTTTTTCCCCTAGATATACAATGTATAAACTTTACATTTCATCAATTTTTAATCCTTAATTTATATTCTTACGCCACTACCGTGCTTCTGAACCGCCATTCCTCAAATACATTTTTAGTAACCTCTACCGCCGATTTATTCACATTAAATTTGTTATCTCTAATCGCTATGACCTCAGGGAGAGTGACTGTGCCTATATCTCCATCTGGATGGGTACAGCGATATTGTAAATAAGTGTGTTCACTTTGTTTTACGGATTTACCACACACTGCATATGTGTGAACTTCTTGCATAAAATTTCTTTTTACCTCTTCGCGTTCTGAGAAGCTGTGATGTCGCTTCATAGAGTAGTGCACTGCCGTTTCAATCACCAAGCCCAAACCACAGCGGTGCCTTCCCTCGCTGTACCGGTAACTTCATTCAAGTGTTCTCCGCGTCTTTCGAGTCATGATAGCGCATGCAGCGCAAATATGTTGTCTTGGTTTTTCTTTCGCCCCGCATCACGTGTGAGAATAGGCAGTGTCATTGCGTGTATATATTATCATGTGTGCTCTCACATTAAATATGACTTCAGATCCGAAAGAGCACAGGCAGGACCTCATCACCTATAAGCGGCTAACTAACGCTAACAATCTGAGTCACAGGCGGCATCCAAACTGATTGCATTTTTTATTAAAGTAATATAGCCCTGCTAGCAAGGGTTGAATAAAACAGAAATTGAATTGCAGAGACCCTGCCCTCATACCCCTCCCCTCCACCCCCCCCCCCTCCACGATAACTACCAAAGCGCATTTTATCTTTTCGTTCATGCCTTGCACTTATCGAAAAGTGTACCGCAGCCCACAAACTCAGCGCGACTGGACGAGCCCGTGTCTCGGACTGAAATTTGCTCCGCGAGGCTTTGGTCGCTTGTTCCAAGACAATGCTGGGCTGACTGCGGGACAACCACTACTGTTAACCGGGGCACCGCGCTTTGAAGCAGACACCATTGTTTTCTATTTTGATTTTATTTTGCTGTTTTTATAGGTTTTTTTTTATGTTTTCTCTTCATTTTTAGTGGCAGAGGAACTCAATAGCATACGGTCGTGAAGCAACTCATATACTAGGTCCACCTTTGTTGTGGCAGCATGGTATTGTGACCTATACACCCTGCCGTGCTTCGTTGGATGCTACCTACTAACACTCGGCGGGCTTTGCCTTTCGTAGCGTTGGTGTGTTTTGACAGCAAGCGCTTTCGTGTTGCAAACATATCTCTACTGCAGATTACGTTATCATGCGCCCCCACTTGCCTCTGTGCGCTCTGTAGAGGTTTGAAGCCGTCGGTATTTTAAATGGCGATTACAACACTAATTTAAAGTAATTTACCGCTAGCCCAAATGGAGTTCGCACGCTTTGCCTGCCAGTTTCACACATGCGACCCCCTTAAGACTTGTCGAATTCTAAAACCTCTGCAGTGGCCTTTTACGGCTCACGGATATATTTGAAGGGCGTGCATGTAACGCTTATATATATTATTCTTTTCCTGAGCGACTGCGTCTATTTGTTGCCCAGCATAGTTATGTACTTACAAGAGGACAATGGTAATTGAATAGATACGGGAAAGGTATTTGTCCTGAAACGGGCGCAGTCATTACATGATGATGATCATCGTTCTTTTGAAAACGTTGAGGTGGCGATGGTAGCGGTGGTGGTGAAATACTTTTATTGTCTCGAATTGGGCACGTACAGGGAGGTATGATTGGACGGACTCTTAAGGGGCCGGCCCTCACAAACACTAGGTGATGTCCCTAGTACAGGACCCCAGTGGCGTCGGCCGCTGCCGGGGCGCGCTCAACGAGGGCTTTTTGGGCCTTTAGTTAAGAGCAGCCGTGCAGGGTCGCCTCCCAGTCCTCCCGGGTGGGTTTGAGGTGACGGGGTATAGCAGGGTTTGAGGGGCAGGCCCACACCATGTGGTAGATGTCCGAAGACTTCTCCGCACAGTGCTGACCGCTGCCCGAGAAAGAAGGGTCAAACTGTTTTGAGAGCCGCGGGCCCAGCAAAGTATTAGTATTCAGGTGGAGCAGAAGCCGCTCCTCCGCCTTTGATAGACCTTTACACTGGCGGGGATAAAGGCTGTGGCCAGATTGGTAGAGTAAAACAATGTCCTTGAAGGAGTAAGCTGGAGCGAATTCCAGTTCCTGATCGTCGGGGTCGGAAGAGAATGCCCGGTAAGAGAGCGGGCGGGCGTCGTCGTCAGCTGCCTCATTTCCCTCAAGACCCTCGTGAGCAGCAGCCCAACGATATTTCGGTGAGCGGGGTCCCCGGTTTAGACGCTCTTGTGGCGAAGGCTCTAGACGTTCTCGTCAATCACGTTTGCATACCACACCGACTGCACACCGGAAGCCGCAGACGTCGTTGAGATAGATTTCGCCGCGCACGATGAGTGAAAGCACGCGGACTGCGATCGGCCGCACCCACTATCCGCCAGTAAAGTTGGCTCTGTTTCGGTTTGAAGGGACACTTACGTTCCGTCTTAAGAGTATGCCGCGATAGCGTGTAGGCAGTAGCCACATGCAGTGGCTAGGCCGTCTGCGTGGCTTGGCTTGGCTGCGCTGCTGCGCGCTCGCGTGAGTCTCCCGGCGGCTGGCACGCGTCTCGGGCGTCTCGTGCTTGTGCCGGGATTCGCCTGGTTGGAATAAAGCTGTCCGGTTGGCGTCTCAGCGGTATTGCTTTCCTCGACTCAACATGGTGTCAGAAGTAACGGAATTCCCACAGTAAGCCCAACCAGGGCTGCGTCCTCTCACTCGGATACCAATCGACGGTGACACATGTCACAGCAGCGTCTACGGCCTGGACTACGCGGCCAGTACATGGCGTCCTTCGTCATTCAACTGCCCGAGGCCTTCTGCTTCACGACTCCTGCCGAGTGGCCGAAATGAAGGGAGCGTTCGAGCGTTTCTACACGGCTTCCGGTCTCTGCGACAAATCAGGGTCACACCAAGTCGATACGCTCCTTTACTTGATGGGCGACGAGGCCAAGGACGTCTTCGGAACCGTCAAACTCTTTGGTGAGAACGCTCAGAACTTAGAAGTCGTCCTAAAGCAGTTCGACAGCTGCTTCATACCGCGGCGCAACGTCACTTTTGAACAGGCACGCTTCAACACGAGGGTCTAAAACGACGGCAAATCCGTGGCAGACTTCCTAACTGCGCTTCACACGCCTACCAGCCATTGTGAGTACGACACCCTCCGAGGGGAACTGGTTCAAGACAGACTGGTCTTCGGGATTCAAGACCAGAAATTGTCAGCGAGACTGCAACTTAATGCCGATCTTACTCTTCAGAAGGTGCTTGAGAGTATCAGACAGGTAGGTCGAAAGCGTTCGTCAGCAGCAATCGGGGCTTCACCCCAAAACGCTGACTGTCAACAAAGTCGACCCGCCGCGGTGGCTCAGTGGTTAGTGCGCTTGGCTACTGATCCAGAGTTCCCGGGTTCGAACCCGACCACGGTGGCTGCGTTTTTATGCAGGCAAAACGCTAAGACGCCCGTGTGCTGTGCGATGTCAGTGCACGTTAAAGATGCCCAGGTGGTCGAAATTATTCCGGAGCCCTCCACTACGGCACCACTTTCTTCCTTTCTTCTTTCACTCCCTCCTTTATTCTTTCCCTTGACTCCGTTGTCCATAGCTCCTCAGCAGCTCTGCGGTCCTGATGGGAGACCTCTCGCAGCCAAGGGCGTAGCGCGTCTTCAACTCGCCTACAGTGGACGTGAAGCGCTCCAAGACGTCTACGTGCTGGAAGATGTCTACACTCCCTTACTCGGCAAGCCCACCATCAGAGACTTGCAGGTGGTAACCTTCGTCAGCGCCGTCGCAAGCCCAAGAGACGAATTTCCTTCATTGTTTCAAAGCCTCGGCAAGCTACTAAGAGAACATCACATTCGCCTGCGCGAAGGTGCGAAACCATTTGCTTTGAGCACCCCTCGCCGCATACCAATTCCGCTCTACACGAAAAGAAGGCTTGAACTGCAACTAATGGAAAATATTGGCGTCATTTGACCTGATGACGAGCCGACTGAATGGTGTGCACCTATGGTGGTATACAGTCCAAAAAACCAAACGGTGATGTTAGAATTTGCATCGACTTCACCGAGCTCAGTCACGTCCTACGAGAGTGGCATCCAAATCGCTCTGTTGAGTATACACTCGGGCTGCTCCATGGAGCCAAAGTGTTTTCGAAGCTAGATACCAATTCAGGCTTCTGGCAGATACCACTCAGTGAAGCAGCAAGAAGCTCACTACTTTTATCACGGCATTCGGGAGGTTTTCCTTAAACAGGCTTCCATTTGGCATCGCGTCCGCTCCCGAGAACTTCCAGAAGCAGACGTCAAAAATTCTGGAAGATGTCAACAGAGTTGTGTGCCATATAGATGACATCCTTATCTGGGGCTCAGATGAAACAGAGCACAACGAGACACTCCGCACCGTTCTTCAGCGACTAACTGAAGCAGGTGTCACGATAAACGTGAACAAGTGCCTGTTTCACGTCGACCAGCTCACGTTCCTGGGTCACAAGCTTGACCAGCAAGGAATCAAACCGGACGACAAAAAGGTTGAGGCCATCTTAAAGGTGAACAGCCTGAGCAACAGAAGCGAGCTGCAAAGGGTGCTTGGAATGGAAACCTATCTTGCCCGCTTTGTCCCCAACCTCCATGACGTGCTCCAAGCGCTCACTTGCTTGCTGTCAAAACAGCAGGAATTTGTTTGAGACATTCCTCAGCGGCAAGCGTTTCACAGGTGGAAGCGACTACTTTCGTCTCGTCTAGTGCTAGGGATGTACGACCCTGCAAAGGATACAGTAGTCAGTGCAGACGCTTCTCCCTATGAACTGGGTGCGGTGACTCGACAGAAACAGACCACTGGCAAGTTTTCGGTCATCACTTATGCTTCCCGGCTTCTATCTGACGCAGAGCAACGCTATGCACAAATAGAGAAAGAGGCTCTTGCCTTGGTTTGGGCTTACGGAAAGTTCAGCGACTATCTCGTCGGCAAGTTTTTCACACTCGAGACCGACCATAGGCCGCGCTGGTACCAATATTTGTGTCAAAGAGTCCTGATGACCTTACTCCTCGACTACAGAGGCTCAAGATGAGGTGATGCGGTACCAGCGCGAGATGGCGTACGTCCCTGGGAAAGACCTCCTCGCCGCTGACATACTTTCCAGAGCGCCGCTTCAACAGACTGATGACACCGAGCTAGAGGGCGACGTGGAAGCTTTCGTCCGCGGTGTGAGGACAACCCTTCCTATCAGCAACCCTTCCTTCAAGCAGCAGTGCCTTGAGTGGCATAAAGAGTGCCCAAAATCAGATCGCGTGTGCTTGTATCTCCGAGAACTCTGCAAGAAAAACTGGCTTCCAGACGGGGTTTGCCCCTTGAGGTCAGGCCTCTCTACAAGCATCGTGGCAAACTCACCGTAGAGGACGATCTGCTACTCTACGCAGCCCGGGTGGTTGTCCCACTGACGCGCAGGAACGAAATTTTGCGTCTTCTGCACGAAGGCCACTTCGGCATTACGAAGATGCGAGCTCACGCCAAGGACACCGTTTGGTGGCCTACAGTGGCCAAAGACATCGCAACCACGATAAAACATTGTCCAGAATGTGTCAAGACATAATAATAATAATAATAATTGACATGCAGCAACCGAAAAATTCCCCTTCGAAGCCCCGAGTTTCCTTCAAGACCATGGGGAGAGTTGCAGTGGATCTGTGCTTCTTCAATAGCCACTGGTGGCTAATCGTAACTGATTATTACTCCAGATATCCGGAACTGACTCGTCTAGAGAAGCTATCATCTAGTGCAGTGATCAATCACTGCAAATCAATTTCCGCCAGCTCGGCATTCCAGAGGTGCTGGTCTTCGATAATGGCCCGCAGTTCTCGTCCTCTGACTTCGCTAAGTTTGCTCAAGAATACGGGTTCCAACACGTTAAATCAAGCCAACAATACCCTCAAAGCACCGGTCTCGCTGAGGCTGCGGTGAAAATCATCCAAACTTCAATGAAGAAGACCCACGACCCGTATCGAACCCTCTTGTCCTACAGGGCAACTCCATTGAAAAATGGCTACAGCCGCTCTGAACTATTGATGAGGAGGCGGTTGCGGACAAAGATTCCTTTGACTTCCGGAAGGCTTGTTCCCCGCTGGCCAGACGCCACTAAACTTCTTAATTTTGCAACCCAATACTGCTAACAGCAGCGAAGAGATTACGATAGCGGACATGGCGTACGGCGACTTCCCACCCTTCTGGAAGGAGATGAAGTCTGGGTTACAGACTTAAAGCGAAAAGGGAACGTGGTGGCGCCCGCAAGCGAGCGTAGGTCATATATAGTTGACACTGGGGACGGCGCTATGCGGCGAAATCAATCCCATCTTATCCCTTTTCTCAAGCTTGCGGAAGGGAAGAGAGACAACCATGACGTCGTATACGACAAATCTCTCCCTGGAACTTTAGTTTCTTAAGAAGATTCACAAACAACCTGCGCTGACGCCTCCCACAGGCACACCAGGTGTGGACGTTGCGTCATTCCTCCCAAGAGCTTGCTTTTCTGTCAGGGGAGATGTAGTAGACAGTAGCCACTTGCAGTGGTTAGGCCGTCTGCGCGGCTTGGCTTGGCTGTGCTGCTGCGCGCTCGCATGAGGCTCGCGGCGGCTGGCACGCGTCTCGGGTGTCTCGTGCTCGTGCAGGGATTCGCCTGGTTGGAATAAACCTGTCCGGTTGGCGTCTCAGCGGTCTTGCTTTCCTCGATTCAACATAGCGTTAATGGGTTAATGCCCACATATGTGGAATTTGTCATTCTCTTTTTGAAATTCATGCACCCCTGGGAGTCCTCATACTACCAAAGGCTCAGTGGTGCAGCGCTTAGCGCTGCACCACTGGCCTGCGCTCGCAATTGATGCTGGCGGTGGAGGTTGTAAGCGCCATTTGCTCTTCCTGAGGAAGTTGTCGTGATCAGTCATTATTAAACTGCCACCACCTCCACAATGGGCAGTTTGCTCACAGTCCGGCGTCATAATTGTCGCTTGATCTAAGTCACCCGCCTGCCACAAAAGGAGTAGGGGATCACTTATGTTGCTTCTAGGTCAACCAGGCATAAAACAGAGATCGGCGGAATCGGTGAGTGGAGACACTAATGCTCGCACACTAAAACTAAGAATAGGAAACAAACACCATACAGTGTTAGTGCGGAATAGAACAACTTTATTTTGGTTAGAATTAGAGAGTAGTATTTTCGTGTGTGTATGGGGTGGTGGACACGTCATTAGGAGTTGATCTTGGTGAAGCGGATGCACATCACTGGGCCTTGCAAGAAAACAAATTCCACTATTATATTTAGCAATATTTTAAGTCACTATGTTAAAGTGTAAAAGGGTTTGTTCGTAAATAATTTATAAAAACATGCGGTAGCAGTACCCAACGGCTAAACAAATGGTTAAAAAACGACAACCAAATTTTCAATTAAATTATTTAGTATATCCAGAGCTACTACAGCGCGAAAGGAAAACGGGTTTCAAGAGCGAACATTGTTAGTTTCACATCTTTCAAGCAACTGCACTTAAAATAAGTCAAATTGAAGTTTCATGATAGGTAGCTAGAAATTCTACCAAGAAATTCTGTTGTGTGAACAATAACGGGAGCTCATATGTATATTTACCAAATTATTCCGAAAGCCTTTGAAAAGCCTGTGAAAATTAAAACACTCGACATGCTTAGAAAAACATATCTGTTGCAGTAGTGTAACCTAGTACTGCTTTCTACGAATACTTTCTTGTTTATTGTACTCTGTGGATTCTCTTTGACCCCTTTCGTGGTTAGAATACTGAGCACATGTTTAAGAAGCATTAATTTTTGAAATCAATATGCAATGCCTCGGCGCATTGACTATTGTCGTACCTAATATTAAACACTGTCCTCTTGGACCTGATATTTCAGTGCTGGCCGCCACGATGGCTCCGTGGTTATGGCGCTCGGCTGCTGACTCGGAAGACGCGGGTTCGATCCCGGCCGCGGAGGTCGAATTTCGATGGAGGCGCAATTCTAGACGGCCGTCTACTGTACGATTTAAGTGCTCGTTAAATAATCTTAGGTGTTAGAAATTTCCTGAGACCTTCACTACTGCGTCCCTTATAGCCCGAGTCGCTTTTTGACGTGAAACCCCCATAAACCATGAACCATACCATAAGCTTTTCTCTTGAGGGATATTGGTAAACCGCCATTCATGCTCTCCACCATATTCCTATTTTCTTAGCTATTTCACTCTCGCGATCCGGATCCGCTGTTCCCACCTGCCGTAAGCAGACGTATTACAGTAATTATACCTAAATATAAGTAGACCTAAAATAGCCCAAAGTAGACGTAAACGCGCGCTCCATGGCACCTCGCTACCATTTCAAGCTGTTGTTGCCTTCCGAACAGTTTTGAGCATTACTTTGATTTTCTTCCCATTAATATTTAGACCCACAGTTTCTGCCTGTCTAACTCATTGATCGAAATTTGCAGTTCATCTCCTGAGTGACTAGGCAAGGTAACATCATCAGTGAATGGCAAATTACTAAGGTATTCTTCATTAACCCTTATCCCCAAAAGTTCGCAATCCAGGACTCTGAATACCTCCTATAAACAGGCGGTGAATAGCATAGGCGAGATCGTGTTTCTCTGCCTGACACTCTTTCTTATTGCAATTTTGTTGCTTACTTTATGGAGGAATATGGTAGCTGTGCACCCGCAATAGATACCTTCCGGCGTTTTGACATAAGGCTCTTTTGACATAATTGTGAAAGTTGTTGAGAACCGTTTCTGTGCACCTCATCTGCTTATGCAATCAAAAATTTTCATCGCTGTTGCAAAAATACGTGCTGCCCACATACGGTTAATGCGAAATCATTATTAGTTCCAATACGAAAAGAGCCGCAGCGTGTGTTAGTGTGTGTACTCCCACATGGTACAGAAAATACCAGCGATGGCAAAAAGGATGACATCATCAAGCGGCCGCAGGACACACACAGCAAGCTAATCACTGCTATTCCAGGCAATCGAATACATGTTCGTCCATATATACCCTCACTGGCTGACCTCGATGTAACGCCGGTTCTCCAGACTACATTGGTACCAAAATTGAGAGCAATCGTTTCTCTTACAGCATTCAGGGCGGTGTAATACGATTTCTCGTTGCATATAGCTTACATGCGCATGTCAAGTTACGGGCTAGCTTGTAGCAGGGATTCGAACCGTCGACATAAGCGACTTAAATTGTATACCTTCCCATAATTTTTACTTTTTCCCTTTAGGCGCGGTTGAAGTATCCACTGAAGATGTGAGGAAGTTACTGCGTCATTTCCGTTCCTGAACAAAAATTTCATACTAAAATTGTGACGCAATCGTTCGTCGTACACCGTTGCAGGTGATGTCATAAGATTTCTTGTATCAGAAGCTTGGATGAAAGCTAACATTATCGTGACTCTTGAGAAAAAGGATGTTAAGGACTTAAAAAATTGCAGACCGATAAGCCTGCTGTCCGTTGCCTACAAGGTATTTACCAAGGTAATCGCATATAGGGTCTGGGCTTTCACAAAGTATTCTCGACAATATACCATATTAACACTAGCAATCAGGGGATAGAGAAATACGCAGAAAATAATCAACTCCTATATATAGCCTTCATTGATTACGAGAAAGCGCTTGACTCAGTGGAAACCTCAGCAGTCGACTGCCCTCAAGGCATACAAGGCACTCTTTGCCTACTTGAGAGCGACTGGATTGAGTGACAAATTGTGACAGCGTTGTGCGTGTGTGTGTTATGCCTTTTTCCCTTCTCTCTTCCTCCTTTGAGTCCCCAAATCTCTCTTCCCCTGTGCAGGGTAGCCAACCAGAACCATTTTCTGGTTAACATCCCTGTCTTTCCCTCCTCCTCTTTATCTATCTATCTATCTATCTATCTATCTATCTATCTATCTATCTATCTATCTATCTATCTATCTATCTATCTATCTATCTATCTATCTATCTATCTATCTATCTATCTATCTATCTATCTATCTATCTATCTATCTATCTATCTATCTATCTATCTATCTATCTATCTATCTATCTATCTATCTATCTATCTATCTATCTATCTATCTATCTATCTATCTATCTATCTATCTATCTATCTATCTATCTATCTATCTATCTATCTATCTATCTATCTATCTATCTATCTATCTATCTATCTATCTATCTATCTATCTATCTATCTATCTATCTATCTATCTATCTATCTATCTATCTATCTATCTATCTATCTATCTATCTATCTATCTATCTATCTATCTATCTATCTATCTATCTATCTATCTATCTATCTATCTATCTATCTATCTATCTATCTATCTATCTATCTATCTATCTATCTATCTATCTATCTATCTATCTATCTATCCATCTATCCATCCATCCATCCATCCATCCATCCATCCATCCATCCATCCATCCATCCATCCATCATCTATCTATCTATCTATCTATCTATCTATCTATCTATCTATCTATCTATCTATCTATCTATCTATCTATCTATCTATCTATCTATCTATCTATCTATCTATCTATCTATCTATCTATCTATCTATCTATCTATCTATCTATCTATCTATCTATCTATCTATCTATCTATCTATCTATCTATCTATCTATCTATCTATCTATCTATCTATCTATCTGTGTCTGTCTGTCTGTCTATCTATCTATCTATCTATCTATCTATCTATCTATCTATCTATCTATCTATCTATCTATCTATCTATCTATCTATCTATCTATCTATCTATCTATCTATCTATCTATCTATCTATCTATCTATCTATCTATCTATCTATCTATCTATCTATCTATCTATCTATCTATCTATCTATCTATCTATCTATCTATCTATCTATCTATCTATCTATCGATCTATCTATCTATCTATCTATCAGCAGTCATGCTGGCATTGTAGAATAAGGGTGTAGAAGAGTCGTATGTGAAAATATTGGAAGATATCAATAACGACTGCACACCTACCATAGTTCTCCATGAAGTCAGCAATCAAATTACAATAAAAAAAGGTGTCAAGCAGGAAGAGACGGTCTCTTCAATGCTATTCACCGCCTTTTACAGGAGGGGTTCAGTGGCGCGGATTGGAAAAAGTTGCAGATAAGAGTTAGTAGAGAATACTACCTAAGAAATTTGCGTTTTCTGACGACTGTCACAGACCTCCCCGGAGAACACTCGGACCAAAAGATTGAACTAGGCGACAGGTGTACCCAAACAGACGCACATTTAATACACCCTACGTGACACAAACACAAGCACACAAAAGTAACCAAAACTAACACAAAACACAGACTACCAATATACACGACCCGGGAAAACTACTACCAGCGTCTACTCCTATCGTTCCTCTACTCGCGTTCGGCGTTCGTGCTCACGATTGGCTCAATGCTGATGCAGCGTTGCACGGGTCCAGTAGCCGGCGTCGAGGTGGCGTTCGAAGTTGATAGGCTTTGTCGCTGGCATCGTCGTTGGCTGCGTCGTACAAGCTCCCGGTCCAAGCGCCCGTGGAGGTGATGCCGGTGATGTTGCACAACCCGGATGGGTGTCAACAGCGCTGGACACAACCCTGGCCGTAGCAGATGGCAGCGTCCTCAGTTAACTCCCCGGAACGGGCTCAGGAACGGCAGGAAGTCCACGGTGCGAAGCCGTAGAACTCAAGCTCACCGGAGCAGTAGCCGGCGTGGCTCTCTTCCAGCCGAGGCGCCCCTGACCTTGCGGAGCCTCCGCTTTTCTTTTCCTCCTTCCGTGCCTCCATCTCCCTCGCGTTTTTATAACCTTGGCGTTAGTCCACGTCATCCTTGTCGTCATCATCTTCTCTTCTACACCAATTATCTCTTCCCACCTCACTGAATACTTCATCTTTAATCTTCGGTTAATCCACGTTATCCTTATCGCCATCCTGGTCGGCTTCACAAATCTTTCATTCAAACATTTATTTCAGACTCCATATTATATGTGAAAAGGGTCCCCTCTCTCAAGAGTTTTTCTATGAAAAACTGCTGACATCATCTTCATCTTCAAGCCTTCCAGTTAACCGACTATCTTCTGTGGCGATTTTGGACCCAGCGCACAGCACACAGCAGATGTCAGACACACACCAAAAGCACACCACTAGCACCGCACACCATACTGCATATACGTAACATTAACACACCACTGTCGTTGTCCGTATGGTGTCTTTAATAAACATGTTAAGGTCCACAACACCCTCTCCAGGCCCTGATGTGCAAGCCTGCATGTTTCCTCCAACTTGTCCCGCAACTCAAGAACGTATGTGTATGTTGTCTTGAGATCTGACGTAATCTTTATTAGCCCACAGTTCCTTAAGTATTGTAAGTCGACCTCTAACGGTTCTCCCACACAACATCTCGAAGGGCGAGAAACCAAGACTCATTTGCGGCACATCGCGGTAAGCGAACAAAAGCGCTGGGAGGTATCTACCCCAATCAGTAGGTCTCTCCAGGCACATTTTCCTGATCAGATTTTTGAGGGTGCCGTTGAACCCCTCTACAAGCCCATTACACATGGGATGGTAAGGCGTTGTCAGTAACTGCCTTACTGACAAAAGGCGGTTAACATCCTTCATTAGCTCCGAAGTGAAGTTCGAGCCCTGGTCGCTCAAAATTTCCCTCGGGAACCCATAACCGGAGAACATCTCCGCAAGACCCTCCGCAATTTGGATACTGTCAATAGTCTTCAATAGAATACCGTCTGGATAACGAGGGGCCACGTCAACCACAGTAAGCACATATATATTGCCACTGGCGGATACTGGAGAGACGGGTCTCACAATAATAGCCACTCTTAAGATGAAACGGTAGGTCGATGGCTGGCATCTTGCCCAGAGGTGCGGGACCAACTCTTTCCTTCGGAACTGTGCGCTGACACACGTCACTCGAATAATAATAATAATTGGTTTTGGAGGGAAAGGAAATAGCGCAGTATCTGTCTCATATATCGTTGGACACCTGAACCGCGCCGTAAGGGAAGGGTAAACGTGGGAGTGAAAGAAGAAAGGAAGAGAGAGGTGCCGTAGTGGAGGGCTCCGGAATAATTTCGACCACCTGGGGATCTTTAACGTGCACTGACATCGCACACCGCGGCGGGGACGTCACTCGAACGAACAAAGCGTTTAACGTCACTCTGGACACCTGGCCAGTAGAACTCCTCGGTGATTGCCGACACGGTTTTCTGAACACCCTGGCCTCCAGCCATAATGGCGTCATGTCCTAAGCGTAACACTGTCGCTCTCATATCCTTCGGTAACACCAGCTGTTAGATCCGCCTTCCTGAGCTAAATACGCATTCCCTGTGCAGAAGACTGTTTACCAATTGATATTCTAAGGACGTACGACTCCTCTTTCTTTTCACCTTTTCCCCAAACTTTTTCGAAGCAGGCTTTGAACCTCGGGTCTTCTTTTTGGCTAATTGCAATTTCGCCAGGTGTTACGCTCAGACACATCGTAATTGGAGTAAAGAGCGGACGCTGCGTTGCTCGTGCTTTCACTTGTGCTCTTGTCTTTATTGCCGACAAGAAACTGACTGCCCCATCACCCGTCTGAGCTGTTGTGAGCCTTTCCTCCTTTAGATGTTCTTCAACATCAAGCATCCTTCTTGCATCCGTAATGTTTCCCAAGATGATATCGTAGAGGGGTTTTTCTATGCATTTTGCCACAACCTGTCTAGTATAGTACGGCGTGGACACTAGAATCCTGGCTTCAGGAAGGTACCTTACTGTGCTTTCTACAAGAGTGACGACCGGCGCCTCTCCTGTAAGATCGTCGTCCTTCACCAGGTTTCTCCGAACCAAAACTGTGTTGGCTCGGCTGTCTCTAAGCACCAATATATTACGGTCCCCTATTTGCCCAACCACCACCGGCATTGGTGTTTTCGACTTGGGTGTTCCACTCAACGCCTCATTTACCAGCGGCGTTTGCTCTCCTTTCAGCTGTGGAACTTTAGGTGGTGTGACAAGTTCTGCCCGAGACTCGACAAAGCATGCAGCTCGGTCCTGCGTTCTATATCGGCACTCAGCTGTGGAACTTTAGGTGGTGTGACAAGTTCTGCCCGAGACTCGACAAAGCATGCAGCTCGGTCCTGCGTTCTATATCGGCACTCACCCAGAGTATGACCCCTCCTCTTAGAACCTCGAAACATAACCTGTGTCTTTTGGGCAACGCTACTAGTCCGACAGTCAACTGCATGGTGCCCCACCTTGTCACAGAGGAAACTCCTTACTGGCGCCTTAGATGCACCGCCATAAGCTCTTGGTTTTGTCGCATCTGTCTCTAGGGTCTTTTGGGTTTCCTCCTTTGTCTTACTCAGAGTCCTCAGCCCATGAGCCTCGAGCAATTGGTCTGCAGTGTCGGCAAACTCTTCCAATGAACACAACTTTCTTTCAGGAATAGCGCCAGCTTTGAGCTGAAACATGCTATTGATTACTCTGTGACCAGCTTGTCACGCACCCCTTCAAAACTCTTTTCTGTATTTGACGTATCAAGCCACCTATCGAAATAGCTGGTCAGACTCCTGGTATTTCAGACTCCCAATTATATGTGACAATGACATTGCCTTGCTGGGTCACTTAGGCGATGAACTGAAAAGCTTGATCAATGATTTAGACCGGGAGAGGAGAACGCTGGGTCTAAGAATTAAGAAGCAGAAATTTACAGTATTCTTCAACAGCCTCGCAAGGGAACAGCAGTTCACAATTGGCAGCGATGTGCTGGAAGGTGTAAAGGAATACGTCTACTTAGGGCAGGTATTGACAGCTGATCCTGATCATGCGAAAGAAATAACTAGAGGCATAAGAATGGGGTGGTGCGCATATGGCAGTTTCTCTAACGTGATTAATGGTAGTTTACCAGTATCCCTCATGAGAAAAGTATAAAAGAGCTGATCGTACCATGCAGTGCTCCCCAATGAGGCAGGAACGTGGAGGACAACGAAAAAGCTTAAGCACAACACAGCGAGCCATGGAAAGAAAAATAATATGTGCAAAGTTAAGAGACCGGAAGCGGGCAAGGTAGGTGAAGGAAGAAGTGCCGGTTAATGACATCCTAGTCGAAGTCAAGAGGAAGAAATGGGTTTGGTCAGGGCATGTAATGCGAAGGCAAGATAACCGTTGGTCCTCAAGGGTAATGGAGTGGATTCCAAGAGTAGACAAGCCTCGCAGGGGGCGGCAGAAAGTTAGGTGGGCGGATGAGTTTAAGAAATTTGTGGTGATACGGTGGCCGCAGCTGGCAAAGGAGAGGGCTAATTGGAAAGACATAGGAGAGTCCTTTGCCCTGTAGGGGGCGTAGTAAAGCTGACGGTGATAATGGTGCTAGCATATGCCTCTTAGTCAGTTGGCGGCTAGCTCGTGACAGTTATTCGAACCGAGTGTCCGAGTGCTTCATCGGACCCTTGTGGATTGAGAGTTCGTGGAATCAGCATTCGGAGGCGCGACTTTTTTTAATTGCTCAGTGCGCAGCTTGCATTGACGTCGGACGCTCACGATGAAACACTGATGATTTCGTCTTTAGAGCACGCAAGTAGCCTTAAGTGCCTGCTGAATGTTTATTTTTATGGAGGGCATGGGTACCATCTATGCTGAAGAATCCCACCATGTGGGAGCGTCATAGTAACGAACATCCCTAATTTCAGGCGGCATACACACGAGGTTATATTCATATTTGTTATTAAAAATTTCAGCCTTTCTAGAAAGAGTCGGATGACACAACCATTTTTAGATAAGTGCACCGCCATCCGCAAACTCAGCGCGACCGCTCAACCGGCTGACCTGGACGCACATTTGCTCCGTGATGCGTTCGCCACCTTGCCTTCACCGCTGGTTTTGAGATCTGCCTAGGGTGGCTACGGAGCGCCCGCTACCGTCCACCACCAAAGGCCCAGCATGCAGCATGTACGCGACCCAGCGTTCGACGCTCCGCGGCGCACATGTCAGTCCAAGTCACGAACCCGATCATCCGTGCTAAGCCTGAGGGCGGCGGTACACAACTGCATACTCGTGTCTTAATTATCAAAGTCTTGTTGCATTGGTTAAAGAGGAAAAGGTGCTCTGCCGGGCAGGCGCAATGCTGCTTTCGATTCTTAAATAGTCACATCACGCACTGCTGGCAACTGCGTCCGCTCACGCGTAGTTTCTGTTACTGACACCTATGCATTAAAAGCGCTTTTGCTGATTATATAAACTAGCGCTGTTGCATTCTCCTGCGTTATCACCGCAACTTAGAATGTTCGCTGTAATGCTCCTGCTCTGATAAAAAGTTAGTAATATACATCATTATGTGAAAAATTACCGAGGGCACTTAAAAAACCTGCGTGTGAATAATTCGAAAGCATTTTAATCTTATTTCAAATCTATTTGAATTCATTCCAGTTCTATACTAAGTACATTCTATTTTTAGTTGGTGCAGTTGTAACTGCTAAGACTAAGTGTTACTGGTTAACATTTCGTATTGTGCCGCATTTGGTGATATGACACCGTTTCCACCAAGCCGTAGTTCTGGGACGTGGCCCCCGTTTTTGGAGACGATGAGTTTTCGTGTCGATGAGCCACACATATTTCATGCGGTTTCAAAAGGATTACCTTCAGAATGCGTCCAGATCCTCCCCGTAAACCAAAGCTGCAGAGACGCAGGACACTATTCACTGAAATTTCGCAGTCCCTCTTTGACAACGCGAATATTTGTTCATCCCTCCCTAACATACATTTCACCTCATCTGATAAATATTCAATATGCGTTTAAATAGCTGGACGATTTATGGACTCTCAGTTGCCACTTGCGAATAAATACGCATTTGCGGCTTAATTATGGTACTCGTCACTGGCCCTCAAGCGAGGCGCAAGGGCTAGGCGCCTATTTCTACATAGCGCGAACAACGTTCGGCAGCCCAGGATCAGGAGTCACGCTTGACAAAAGAATCAGCAAGGTATGTATGCTCCCGCTCGTTCTGAAACCGCAGTTCTCCCTGCGGGCTGCTTAGCGAGCCGTCATTACCTGGCCAGCTGCGTGTTTGAAAAACAATGCGGTGTCACTTACCACCGGCAAAATTATGTTGACATCGCAAGCGCACTCAAGACATCTCCGTGAAATTTTATTTCTGAGTAAGATAACATAACTGTGCTTTTTGTGATCGTGTTGACGTTTATTGAGAGGCGTGAAGTGCATTTCTTGTCTAGAAATTTTTAGTTAAACTTTAAAAATAATTTTTCGTGATTCAGATTTGTGGCTTTGGCAATGGCGTCGAGAGCTTTAGGGGCGCCTTGATTACTTGCAGCCATAACCGATGTTCGAGGTCTAGCCTAAGAGATCCGTGTGACAGAGCGCTGCACATAATGGCAGTTAACTTGCCAAAACTAACTTGGACTTCAAAAACCAGTATTTACGTTTTTCGTGTTTTTTTAGCTTAACAAAAGCTGAGTTTCTAGTTAAACCAGCCTGTTTATCATTACAAATTTATAATTAATAAACATAGGTTAACTTCAGATGGTCTCCAGGGCTCATTTTAAACCCTTTTATTTTAAATTCGTGCAAGTCAGGCGCTTCGTTTTTCCTTAGCGATTGCGTATGCATAAAATGGAGCAACAGCGACCACTTGGCGCCTAGTATACTTGTTAATGATTTGTGAACTCGTCCCTCACGGTTGCATGCAGCGTCGATTGTAACAACGGAATCCCCACGTCTTTTTGAGACAGATAGCACCGCGCACGATGTAGGGAAGCAGACGGAATCTGACCGCCCGCACATTTTACCCGCCCGGTGTGGGTGTTGCTGGCTTTATAGCGACGCCTGGCAAGGTTTTTCAGCTTAAGCTCTCGAGTTGAGTGTTGTACGACGACATATCAGAAACCCAACATCTCACGTAAATTAAAAAAGGAAGAATATGCAATAAACGTGACAGCCTTCGAATAACTTTATTTTGAAGGAAGTTGTAGTCTTGTCTTTGCATGATGTTCTGGACACATTTTTTCGAGTTTTATTTCGAAGCAGCTGATGCGTATTACCGGTGTCTGAAAAGCAAACAAAATCTCGTTATTATTTATGAAACAATTCGAAGTGAGAATATTAAATTTCAACTGATTTGTTGATAAGTAACTTAGCAAACATGCGGTAGCAGTCTCTCTTGGCTGAAAAAATTAATAGCAACGGATAACTCTTGGGAAGAGAACGTAAAGGAGGTGGCTTGGCGGTGCACGCGATTTGTGCGATGCTCCCTGTGATCTGTGCTCTATGCCCTGGTTGCCTTTCCGTCTGGTTAGCCTTCGGGCAACGTAACACTATCATTAATTGCATAATAAATCCTCACTGAAGTCATTTAGAGTCTGCGGCGCTGCTGCAGAGCCCAGGAAATGGGAACTTTCAAACGTGAGCATTGTTACACTGTACGCTTTAAAAGTAAATGCATCTAGAACAGGCTCTCTTCCAGCCTCGTGGTAGGAAGCTGGCTACTAGTACCGAAAAAAATCTTTTTCTAAACAAGTCGAGCACCTTATATGTCATTTCAGTAATTTGTGGAGCTAGCCTTTGAAAAACGTGCGTAAATGGTGTGCCCGGTGTTAATCTGCATGAAGAGAACATTGCTGTAGCGAACGTTAAAATTATTCCTCTTTCCGACGATACTTGCTTGTCTGCCGCCACATGATGGTGCATTTCCGTGTGAGAATACTGAGCGAAAATTTATGACCATTGATTTATCGAAATCAATGTAGAGGGTGTTTCACCTATGGTTTAAACAATTTTTTTTTAAAATAGGCTTTTTGAGTTAGAAGAGCACTTTTTTTCGGATTGGCATTGTCAGCGGTGTAATACATCAGAATGCAAATAAGATGTGGTAACTAGCAGGCTGGTTAACTAATATGGAATAGCTAACTTTTAAGTTTTAGAGTTAGGCTTTTTAATCACGTAGAGGCGCGTAGCCCACCGTAAGTAATATCCACATGAGTTTTTAAAATTTCCAAAAAGCGGTTATCCTTGCCACTGTGGCCCAACAAATTTTGGCTATTTCGATCAGTTACGTGCACTGGAGAGGTTTCTTTGCCTGCAAGCTTATCAAAAGCGCTTGTATTTTGCCGCGATGTAGACAAATTTGTTGCGCCACAGCGCCGAGGGCAACCATCTTTTAAAAATTCTAAAAACTGATGCGGATATTACTTACGCTGGGCTGCACGCCTCTAAGTGATTTCCTTCCAAACAGTAATAGTTAAAAAGTTAACTACTCAGCATTAGCTAAGCATCCTGTTAGTTAGTACGTCGTTAGCTGTATTCTGATGTACTAGACGGCTGATACAACGCTATGTCGAAAAAGCGCTGTTCTGACTCAAAAAGTATATTTTTAGAAATGGTTTCAAGTCTTAGGTGAAACACCCTTTTTGATTCCTTGGCGCATCAACTATGGACTCATAAATCAACTGCTGGTACCAGGGAACTGCTCATCGAATCACATGTATTCTTAAACATTCTGCTCTTAGACCTTATAGTTCCGTATACATCCTCAATTTATTTAGAAAGATGAACTTCAGACCGAGCATGGAGTGCATATTTTCCACACTAGATGAACAGGGGCATAATATTTCCACTGTGACTGAGGTTACATATCAACTGACCTTCTGTTTCAGGCTGTCCTAGGTGGAAGGTGGGCACATCATGCTGTTGTGGCGACAGGTGATCTGAAAATTAAGAGCAGTTGCGTTACAAACGAATACCACCTGCCTCCAATGTGTTACCGGTTTCGTCCGGAATGCCTCAAGGAAGCGTACCGGTACCTATCCTTTTCTTAATCTATGTTAATGATATATCTAATGCCGTTCATCCTCATGTTAATATCAGATTGTTCGTGGACGATTGTCTGCTCTTTAATAGGTTACAGGCCATGGCGATCAACTTCAGTTGCACAATAGTTTTGCCACACTTAATGAATGGTGCACGGCTTGCTCTATGACCCTAAACACTGAAAAAAAACGATCTTACTTCGCGTCACGAACAAAAAAACAGGCAATTTCATTTTCATATTGCATCAATAATACTCAAATATAGGAAGCCACAGAATGCAAATACGTAGGCGTAACTTTTACACTCTTTCATGGTCCAAACACATTGACAACATTTGCGTACCCGCCCCCCCCCCCCCCCAAAAAAAAAAAAACTCGGCTTTCTACGTCATAAGCTGAAAACAGCACCTCCTGATTTGAAACTGCTAGCCTACAGAACTTACATATTGCCGAAATTAGAGTATGCAGCCATAGTATGGGATCCCTTTCATCTAAAGCATAAACATAAACGTGAAATAGTTCAGAGGCGAGCAATGAGGTTCATTTTCAACAAGCTCAGGCCCACTGATTCTCAGTCACAACTCATGGCTGAGAACCATATTCCTACCTTATAATCGCGAAGAACTATAGCACGACTTAAATTTCTTTTCACGGTGTATGAGAAGTCGCTGGAATTTAACGTACGGCCATATATTCAATGTTACCCGGCACGCGCGTCAAGGCACCGTCACGCTCACAATTTGCTGCCTTTCCATGCCCGCACTAACTTGTATAAAAATTTCTTTTTTCCTCTTACACTTAGTCAGTGGAATGGTCTACCCTCTGAAATTTTTTCCACTAACAATTTTTACCAGGCGCTGCTGCTGTATTTTGCGTCGTGACATTCTGTGCCGTTTTTTTCGTACTTTCATCAGGTTATCATTATTCTGACGTGTAGCGTATGCAAGTTCATTTCTGTTGAGATTACGTGAAGACCATTCCACAAAACTGATATGCATGCTTGTTCACTTTTGTTATGCTTCACATGTTAAACGCAAGAGCATATGTATAACTGATGTTAATAATAAGAAAATGTTGTACGACATGCCCACCTGCTTGGTCTCCTTGAGACCGCAGTATTTGTAAATAAATAAATAAATGGACTAATAAATAAATAAATAAATAACTGACCGCCGAAGGCATAAAAGTGCATGTAGACGCCACAGATCCAAACCAAAGGTTTGTCGCCTGAATTAATATTGATTAATGGCACAGGGCAGGTTTAATGCAGGTCACTTTGAGAGGAGTCTGTCCTGCAGGGTCCTTAATTAAGCTGAGGACGAGAGTCATGAAGCAGGCAAAATATGCACGTCTTGTCCTTCTACGTCGTATTCAAACGAGCTATTAGCAGCAAAAAAGATGTGCACACAACTGGGAACTGCACAGGGTCAGCCCGTATTCTATACCTGCACAGGGCACAGTACCGGAGCGTGTCCTCTGGATTTGGTTTATCGGGGTTTAACGTCCCAAAGCGACTCAGACTATGGGAGGCGCCGTAGTGAAGGGCTCCGGAAATTTCTACCACCTCGGGGTCTTTTACGTGCACTGACATCGCACAGCAAACGGGCGTCCAAAATTTCGCCTGCATCGAAATTCTACCGCCGCGGCCGGGATCGAATCCCCGTCTTTCGGGCCGGCAGCCCAGCGCCATAAGCACTCAGCCACCGCGGCGGCCTGCATGTCCTCTGGAGTTGCAGGACATGGGCTGGCCATGCGCGGTTTCCTGTTCTGTGCACATTATTTCTTTTTATTGACATAATACCGTTTTTAGCATGTATTACCAACAGGCACACCATTCAGCCTAGCTATGTACGTAAGGAACACAGCCATTATTAAAAAAAAACATTTGCACGTGCTTTGAATGGCTCAAAATAAAGATAGGAGCCGACGACTCCGTTTAAAAAATGCATAACACGACCTACTACAAGTCTCAGAATTATCTCTTCACGCGAGGAGCGTGTATTAACGTGTAGTTAACGTTGACGTTGCAAAGGCAGCGTTGCCCTTGAAATCACCTATACTGTGACCGTAGACAAGGGGGTTATTAAATTCAATTTTCATACGAATTAATTGCGTCACGGATTCCAAACCTCGTCGTAATGTCCACTATTGGAAGGAAAACGCGCAGTAAAAGATTCACAAGACTACGTGAATCTAGAAGAGTCCCCCAGTCACAATTTGTTGTGACAGAGAAGTACACTGCGCTTTACGGCAATCCGTTAAAAAAATTGGTCAGCAGTTAGAGCAAACCAAACCGCAGTCATTGTGCTGATACCTTGGTGTTAGAGAGCGAATTTTTTAACCGAGCGTGTTCGTGAGCCACGCAGAAGTCAGTACTAAGAGGAAGCTGGCGGTGGCAGTGGTCTCCCGAACGCTACTGCTTCAAGTGTATCATACGTATTTTGTATTATTTTTATGTTATTTCCTTTTTCAAAACAATATGACTAACTATGTAGAGTCCTGGGGACTTACGTATAACACGTACTTAAATCAAATAGCAATTTTACAAAAAAGAGCCCTTCGTATAATAGCACATAGCAGACACACAGATAGATCCGCTCCACTCTTCCGCTACCTAGACATTACACCTTTCTTTCCTATGCGGGATTTCGAAATAGCTTGTGTGGTTATACATATACTAAACCATAGCATCCCACTATCATCATCTGTTTTCGTATATCCATCTCGTCCAACCAGAAATTTCTTCAATTGTCGTTGAACCTTCCAGCTGTTAACCTTGTGTACGGTAAAAGAACTTTTGCCTACGCCACTGCTAAAATCTAGAACCAACTGCCTGCTAACATGAAAATAGATCAATCGTCAATCGCCGCTACAATTTTTTTTTTCTGGAGCCATCAATATTCGACTCCACTTTAAGTCATTGTTCTCCTTGGATGCATTCATTCTTTTTTTATCCTCCAAACTATTGTATAATTTATTAAGTATTTCGCTTTTCTTTGTATAAAATTGTCGCATAACTGCTGTACGTGAATTCTGTGTATAATACTGAGTTGTCTCGCTATAATTACTTATCGCTCTTCCTGCATGGGCCCAAGTACAGCGGAGAAAATTAAGGGTCCATATGATTCGCATGTATTTTTACTAGGCGTTTCAATAAAACTGACTTGATTGATTGATTGATTGATTGATTGTTTGTTTGATACGTTCAAGTATCAAAAGAGCAATGCTGATTCAAGAACTGGTCGCTGAAAACGGCTCGATCAAGTCCGCTTGGCAACCTCTGGTGAACTGAGTAATAATTTTCCGCAATAATAAAACCGGCATAATTATTAAAGTATTTTTGTACTCTGAAAATTCCACTCGTGCGAAAAGAATTGTATTTTATTCCCATATTTTCTGGCACCAAACTCCGAGTAGTGAAGTTCAAAACACTCACCCGGCTGTAGTAGTACCTGCAGCGTTTGCAGACCTTGCAGACCTTCTTAGTTTTAGAGAAGTTTGGCCTCCGCTTGATCCGGGCACGCCAAAAGAGCCAAAGCTCCCGCCAGCAAAAGGACCTCCCCATGCGAAGCTGTCGTAACCGCTATCAAAGCCTCTACCAAAGCCGCTGCCGTAGCCTCCTCCAAGGCCGCTGCCAAATCCACCACCAAAACCACTGCCGTAGCCGTACTCACTCCCGTACCCATTGGGACCATAGAAGCCGTATCCACCACCTGGAGCCAAACCGTAAGAACCCCCCCATGAACTACCGTAGGGATGTCCCCAAGATACAAAGCCTGATCCTGGCGCGTCAAATCCACCGGCGCCTCTTGGTCCAGAGCTGAAGCCTAAATGTCCACCACTGACACCAGCACCGGAACTTCCGCCACTAGGAGCCCATCCACTACCAAGTGAGCTACCAAAACCTGCACTGCTTCCGAAATGGGAAGTGTCGCCTGGAGCAGCACTGGTTGAACCACTCCAGCTGGAGCTTCTGCCTGGTACAGCCGCGCCATATGTGGTACTTCCCCCCAAGGAACCACTGGAGAAACCATGGGGACCAAATGAACTGCCTCCCGGCAAACCTACAAAGGGACGTCCCCCACCAAAAAAGCCCCCAGATGATCCTGGCACGCCAAATCCACCTGCGCCTGCACTGCGAGGGCCGGAGCCGAAACGTCCAGCACCGAAACCAGCGCCGGAACCTCCGGCACTTGAAGCCAATTCAGTACCAAAGCTGGAACCACCGAAGGAACTGCTGCTAGATCCTAGCGAACCAGGACCAATGAGGCCACTTGTGGCGGTACTGGAGATGCCGGTCTCATCAGTCTTGCTCCCAGCCGCAGGAGCAGCTGCACTGCAGGTCAACGAAGCTAAAAAAAATAAAGTGATTAGAGAAGTTAATCAAGTTAATTCTAGTACTTTTTATATGAATGAGCGTTCTCGTACTGACGCCACGAGGACTACGAAAGAGCCAGTGGCTGCAGTGTATTAATCCAAATAAAAATCAAATCAAATCAAATCAAATTTATTCAATACACATTAAGGGAACCATCCATAGTTATATACAGACGATGGTCCCATAGTCCGTTGGCTGTGCCGGGAGTCTGAACGCGTACCACACATAAGACTACAAAAAAGGGCGTTCATCGACTGTGCAAGGTATATCTGAATAGCTAATTGGGAAGAAATAAACGAAAGAACACCGAAATGGACAAAGAGTTAAAAAGCTGTTTGATTACAAAAGTAAAATATTTCCCCAGGAATTCAAAGCTAGAAAGAGATGAATATGATTCAAATGATGCTTGTAAAGTATGCCAAACTGTATGGCCGCAAAGGAAAACGTCGTTTGTCCTGAATTTCCTTGAACCTTTGGTATCATACAATTGTCATTTGTTGCAAAACAAACACAATGATGATTATTCAGTAGATTTCGATCGATTAATTTATGGGTACTGGGTCGTTGGGAAGCTTAAAAAGCTTACCGCGCCAAAAGAAAAAAAATCATATTTAGCTTTAAGTAATAGTAAGGCCGATCGCACTCTCCGAAGAATGTATCCCTATTAACCCAATGTCGCATTAAGGGCGGGTTCAAGAAAATTATATGCAATTTTCGCACATCGACAGAATATTTTTTTTCGAAAAAAACCGCTACTCGTTGAATACTTTAGATGAGAAGTTGCGTGGCAATAACTTCCTTCGCTGTTGCTCCAAATAATGCAGTGCGCGGACGCTGCCAGAGGAGCCAGCACATAAGTTCTCAGGACACTAAGAGCATCAGAAGCTTATCCGCACACGAAAACACACAAACTAATTCACAGAGAGAGCACACCGAGCGTTAGCACACCGTGCGTACGCAATGAAAACAAAGATTAAACTGGCGGAGCGCAGATTAAAATAAGAAAGCATGTCATCGCACCATCTCGATGGATGGTTATAGCGATGAGTACGGCGCGTCTATATTTCTGTTTTACACAAAGTTACGACTGCCGCTGTAGTGGCCAGACTTCTGAATGGCTCACTTAGGCGCCACAAGACCATGGAAGCGGCTTCGCTGCCTGTCGGAATGAAAATGCTGCCAGATTCCCTCGAATTGCTTACCGCTTCACTTCATATAATAGAGAATACGTTTGACGGCACCGGGCGGGTTGTCCGGGTTATCCAGATCGCACAATTAACGGGAGTCGAATGAATTTGATTTCACTTAATTACTACGTTTTCAAAGCATTCAACCACGCTCTTCGACCAGTACATCTTCGTTTCAGCGAATGTCAAGACAATTTTTCCAGCCGCAGATATGTCTATTTGGAGAGCTAATTTTATTCGTTATGTCAGGCAGCATTGCGGAACTCTTTGCACATTGCTCTGAAAAAAAATCAGGATAGCTTATGCCGTCTGCCACCATACCTGTTCCGCCAGCCGCCAATGGAGTTAAAAACATGGTGCCGATGGTCGCGGTTGAGCACCTGACGCCATCTTTTTGTGCGCAATGGAGGTTGGCGGCCCGGATAAGCTGTGACGGCAGGCGGTATACGCTACCCTAAATCTCTTTGTTATAATGCCATGACAAAGTTGCTATCCACGTCATTAAGTTATATTGGTTACGTGGCTATACATTATTACGACATGACGGGGCTACTATTTTTTGCCCCTCCCCGTTTGAACCCTAATTTCTTGCCGAAAGGTTCGTAAAATTTTCATCCTCTAAAGGCTTGTTTCAATGCACAGCGTTTATGAGCAGTGAAAGGAAATTTCCTTCGCCAACAAGACATTCCAAGGTAAATAAAAAGTTTAACGAAGTAAAACTGTATGGTTTGAGCATGCGTATATATTTCAGTTTGAAAGCAATAGATTTTACTAGCAAGGAAACCCAGTGGGTCTCATGTGTGCTCACGTTACATCATTAGGTTCTTTCGAAAGGGAGAAGCCTAGGAGAGCTGGTATGAAGAAAGGCGAAGTAATTGGCTCATTCTTGATGAACACGTCTATCGCATCATTATTAAGAAATAAAAAAAGATACTAATGTGGATGCGAATGGCGCGGTAACTGTGAAACTTCACGGGGGACACGTCTGAAAAAGACTGGAATGATCTTCCCCCTGCTGCCGTGCTCCACTCCAGTCAACAGTATTTCAAATGTTACATCGACAAAATAATTTAATACTGATATGTTTACTGATATACTGCTTCGATGTTATCCCTCATGTAATACTGTTATTCCTCATGAAATAATGTGCTGTTATCTCGCATGTAATACCCCATACCTGGTGCCCTTGAGGTGTATTTAAAAATAAATAAATAAACCGCACCTTGAGGCGAAGTGATAAAGGAGGGAGTGAAAGATGGAAGAGGCACCGTAGTGGTGACTGCGCAATAATCTTGAACGCTTTATGTTTTGAAATGTGCACTCACTTTGCACAGCAAAGGAACACTGAAATGGGACCCTCCACCTCCTACGAAATGCAACCCGTGTGGCCACGATTTCTCCAACGCCATAATACTGAAGGAGGGAATGCAAACAGGAAGAAAGATACGCCGCAGTGGAAGGCCGCAAATAATCTTGACCAGCTGGGGTCCTTTGCCATGCACTGCCATTGCAAAGGAAGGGAGCGTATTCTTCCATTTCCCCTGCATTGAAACGCTTCCGCCAGGATCACGAATTTATCTGCTGTATTCATCGTCAGAACGCGAACGACGCAGGATATAAAAGCCTGGATTTCATCGCGCGTCCTTACGCTCAGCTTTACGGTCGGACATTTCTCGCTCCCGCTGACAGCGTCCAATTGGACATTAAGGCGGGTTACTTTACAGTGCTCGGGTAACAGATCTAGCTTAACAATTCTGCCTGCAGCATACAAAAAGCTAAAAGAACGACCGCTGTACATTTTGCATTTAACTTTTGTCAAGCTCATGCAGCATTTTGTGTCCGCTCCGGGGTCGAAATTCACTACGTGTTTAGGGCGTTCATATACGTAGCTTAAAGGAAGTGGTGAAGCCACCGTCCCTTACCTGCCAACAACAGGAAGCTTGCCGCAAAAGGATTCATGGCTGAGGTGCTCTGCCTGGTGTCTTCCCTTTGGCTACCTGGGGAAGAGTAAATTCTGAACAGACAAAGTGGGCATATATAGTCCACACGACCCGAACAGCAGTACGTGTTCGTAGGGCTGCTGTTCTTTTCCTTTCCATTGCCCCCTCACACACGCACTAAAAAAAAGTATAAAGCTAAAATGCGTGACCAGGCATTTTTAGCAAACCGGCACTAAGGTACATGACGTTCAAAGGAAAGAGAAAAAAAAATTCTTCCCGCTTATTTTAGACTTTAAAGTGTTGCCTTGTGGTTATATCGCACTAGCAGCCGAAAATAAACCATTGTACTCGAGGGAAGACAGAACAATCGATATTTTTGCTCTTTGTTGAGCGGTGAATGATCACCGATTAACTCAGGTTTAGATGCTGCGTGACTGGGTAGTGTGAAGTTCTGCATGAAATATTACACCTTCTATCATAGAATTTCCTCGCTTCAAAATTTTTGCTCACATTTATTTCTTTTCGCCCGCAACACTTGAAGGAATAGTGCATCGTTCTCTCGGTTGGATTTAGTGCGAAATTAGTTTACACATTTTATTACAATCTTGTAATGGGGAATTGTTGTTTGATTTCCTTCTGGAAGTCATGCCTTGCAAGTCCGTTCTTTTCCTGGATTTCATTGTTCCGCTTCTTAAATCGATTGTTAACATTTGAAAACCAGTGCGTCGCCATATTTTTGTCAAATCGTCATGCTAGGGCTATAGCAAGGCGGGCTCCTGCCTTACGTGGCGTTTGCTTGTGCTAAACGAAAACCTAACACAGCTTATGGAAGTTAGTCTTCTACGAACGTGCCGTGATAGTTCTTTCGAGCAGCAAGGTGCTGAAGAATAAAAAGGAATTTTCGGATTCTGAGACGGCGAAACACTTCCTCCAGCGGCATGCGGCATGGCTTTTGCACAGATTCTCATTGATTCTACCTGAAATGCTTGTTTCTAATGATAATCAGAGAGCCTGGCTACTATCTGGAAAGATTCGCAGAGTAGATAAAATCAAGAATTCACCCAGCGTGCTCAGTATTTTGTTCAGGAGTGCAAACTGCTGGGCTAGTTGGTTCATATTGCATAGAAAAGGAACCAGCGAAAATAGACGCAAGACAAGAACAAAAGAGGCACACACCACAACGCTGGACTTACAACTGATTTATTGCGATGAAGAATCGCTCATTTTAAAAGAATTTCCTGCCTGCGCACCCACCCTACAGACAATATACTTCGCGCACCACATGATGACATGCGTACTATAACGATAAAAACTTGTACTCCTTTTCAGTGATAATCACAGACGGCTCACTGACGCATTTCTGCTTATTCTTTCTGATCATGAATGCCTCCAATAGCTCACGCTCACGTTTAGATTTCCCCCGCCCGATAATGCTGGGAATGTGAAAACTAGGAGAACATTTGCAGTCCTTTACATGTAAGGCTAGATTTCTGCCTGTGCCTGTGCCCAAAGTTGTGCGATGTTGCCTCAGGCGCTCATTCAAGCATGCTCCAGTTTGGCCTATGTAGATTTTCCCGCATGACAATGGGATTGAATACACCACGCCCACTGCGCATGTGGTGAACATAGTCTGGTGTTTCGTGTTGCAAACACCAGTACTGCGCATGTCTGCAAAGGTTTGGGCGCACAAACCGGACAGTTTGCAAGGAGCAGAAAATGCCATAGTGACACCAAACTTCTGAGCCACTTTTTTCAGACCATGTGAAGTCTTGTGGAAGTAAGGCATGACTTCCAACTTTCTTGTTGGCACTTGTACTGGCCTGGCATCCTTTGAAGATAACTTCAGTTTTTTCCCCAAGGATTCCGCCACCGACAGCAAAACCGAGGGAGGAAACCCAGAACATTGTAGCCGTTCAACCTGCTCCGCCAGACTTTGCTGCATCACATGAGGGCAACTCTTCTTTAAGGCATTCAAAAAACATGTTTGCAATGCTGCGCTTCACTAACTTAGAATGGGCCGAATCATACGGCAACAGTGCCTTCTTAGACCTGGGCGCATATTTCCAGCACACGTGTTGATTGGGTAAAAAAGTCAATTCTAAATCCAGGAACCTAATGGTCTTGTCAGAAGGAATCTCATGCGTAAAAATCAAGTTCTTAGAACAAGTGCTAAAAATATTTAAAATCTGGTCTGCCACAAGGGTAAACTGGTCAGTTTCGGTTAAGTTCAAAATTACTAAAAAATCGCCAACATATCTAAAAACCCTTACAACACGTGTGTCGTTTAGAGATCTTTGTAGCATCGAGTCAAATTTTGCTAAAAAAATGTTGCACAGCACCGGCGCAACACAGGAGCCGATACAGATTCCATGTTTTTGCACAACATACTCATCTTCATGCTGTGCTATCGTAGAATTCAAGTACACTTTTAAATGTTCGAGGAATGATTCTAAAGTGATGCCACACTTATTCTGGAAGGAAATTGTCCCAGATCTTTCAATGAATTCGCACACAGCAATAAAAAGTTCGTCATGGGGCACAGAATAAAACAAGTCCACAATGTACACCGAGAAGGCTGCATTAGCGTCGGGGAAACCGCGATTGAGGCACTCCACCAGGTTCATTGAACCCTGCACAACAAAAGGATCCGCAGGCACCAGGCCCTCGAAGGAACACTGTAGGTAGTTTGAAAGCACTTTTTGCCATGAACCTTCTTCCGTGACGATCGCCCTGAAAGGTTTGTCAGGCTTATGTGTCTTTGCTGTGAAGAACACACGCAGGGAGTCTTGCTGGCATTTACGAACTTGCTTCTCAATGCTGCCCAAATTCAACCTATTGAGAAGCCTTAAGGCCAACGCCTTGGCCTTGCGCGGTTTTACTTCTGCCTTTTTGATGTTCTTTTCTATAGCTCCGGCCGCTTTCGTCTTAAAAAGGGAAGAGGGAAGCACCGCGAACCCACCTTCCTTGTCAGCTTGAAGGAGACTGAGGCCTTCTTGTTGGAAGTGGGCGACCAAAGGGCGCAGATCCCTGCTTGGTTGTCGTCGGCCCGTCCAGGTTCTCATGAGACAGTCAACACCCTCTGAGACGCAGCGAGCTTTCTCCTCAAAAGGGGCCTTGTCAGCCACTCTGTGAACCACTGCCAGAAGCTCATGCTTGCGGGACCTTGGTTCAAGGGAGAACTTAGGTCCGCGCTTCAGGATGTCGTCGAAAAGTGAGGGAAGAGAGGCTTCGCCCAGGTATTTTGTATGTGTCTTCGAAGTTCAATGCAATCTATGATGCAATCTATGACTGAGAGCAGCCCCCCCCCCCCCCCCCCCCTAACCAATATATGTTATTTGTCTCCATTGTGCGCTTTGAAACAAGTGAAAGATGCAACACAGAAAGACTGTAGTGTATGATGCTACTGCTGACAATGTCGATGAAATCCTTTTCCAGTTGCATCTTAAATTAGTGGTCTGTCCTATTCCGTGTTTCTTGTGGACCTTGAAGCTCCTGTTGCCCTCGTGGCCATCTCCTGCTGAACGTTCGCGGCTGAAGTGACAGCATTTCTTCCCAGCGCGCAATCGTCTATTCTTCTATCCTTTCTGTTTCCGTGTTGTCTTCGATGGCCACATTGCGCGGTATAGGCCCGTCTTTATGCCGCAGTGTGCGAAATGCGGCTCATAGACCTCTGGGTATTTGCGTGAAGTCATTTTTTGGCTAGAGTATGAGTTTCAGTATATTAAACGAAGTTTATGACTTGTTACGTCCGGTAGCGCTCATTACATTCTCCCAAGCCTATAGTGCTGTAGGATTTCTGAGCACGTGGTCAACGTGCCTGACTAGTTCCGCTCGTAGGAGCGTTTTCGTGCCCGGGGCAGGAGTGGCCGGGCTGTGGCGGGTGCGCATTCGTTCCCCTCTGCGGACTGATTTCCTGACATCAACATTACCTTTGCTTGCCATTCGGTTTCCTTGATGTCCTTCAGGATATTAATGGCTGCATTCCCTATCCTACACCTCGTCTACTTCCTGCACGTCTCTGCGAATGGGTTATTAATGCGATGGCATTTAGGCTATCGTCTCACAAAAAATTTCTGGCTTCCCCGTAATGAAATTCTCTGATTGGTCAATTCTCAGAAGACATCATCAGGGTCATGTGACCGCATCTGACTAATCAGAGAACACCGCGAGGTTTGAAATTTATCACGAAATTTCATGACTGCTCAAGAGAGGCCACGTGCACTTATCACGTCGTCACACCTGCCCACCGTGGAAGGCGGTAATCTGCGCACTAGATTATGAGCAAACTGCTCACTGTTGCCAAATCGGCCAAATTCCAAATTCCAATGCATTTGCCAGATTCATTTATTTTTGCCCCCTGCCTACCTTGGTACTGTGCATCAACCTTAAAGGGTCTCAGGAAGCGCAGCCTGGTTATCACAAGCCCCACAGATGGCTATGTTTCAAACAGCCACCTGCCGAGGATGTGGCGTACTGCTGTACAACTGTGCCAGTGAGGCTATCAGGGCTCCTCGTGATCTATGAACGCGACTGCGATGGCTCTGACGTCATCAACACCGCGTGATCATCACTGGGACGCTCATAGACTATCGCCAAAGTTGAAAACCTGAGCTCCCGCAAAAGTTACCAAGTGTGCTAAAAAAATTTGGAACTAGGTCAGCCAAAGAAAATGGATTAAAGTGGATTAGTCACATCGGATTGGTAAAATCTCATATAATAATCTAATAGAAGGTACTTGAACATTGTAGGAGGTGATGACTTTTGCATACCGTATAAAGCCAATATAATCGGTTTCAACAGGAGTTCTAACGGGAAAATCACAAAAAATATTGGACACTTATTCATACACCGCAACAGGCAACATAAATGCTATCGCATTTTCTCCTTTAGAAAATGCTTAAGAAGGCCCACAATTTTTGCATCTTCGTATTTTTATTTGTGGTTACTGCGAGCACCATGCCTGCCTCCTCCTCTCAGCGGGGCATCATCACTTGACTGATGCGCTGTTTCTGTGTTTGTCATTCGTGTCTGCGACTACAGTCGGCATGATTCGTCGAACCGGTCCTTTCACATCCGTGAATAGCGAGTTTCTGTCGATATTCAGTTGTTTTTCGATCGATTGAGCTCTGGGCTTTCTTCCACAGTAACATATCGGGTGCAAGTTCCTTGTTATTGGATTCACTTGTGAGATGTCCAGCTTTCCGGGAGCTTCAAAGTGGTCTTGCGTTGTGCTTATGTATAGCATTTTGGATATGTGGAACACTTTTATGCTTGTCTTGCGGTTGGCTAGGCGTCATTTCTGCGATTTAAGGATGACTTTAACTATTTGATCCAGTTATCGTTGATTCCCATCCTCAGTAGCCTTTCTGTTGAGGCGCTGATCGGAATGCCGAGTTCCTTATATACCTTCCTTATCGGGGCGTTGATTTCCTCTTTGCCTACCTTTTCAATATAAGGTACGGCGCGACGTACGTAGTTTTGATTTCTAACACGTGTGTTGGTTTTAAGGTGTCTTTCCCTGAAACGCCCCTTTTGGTACTGGTAATTCTGCCTATCCTTTTGCCCCCCCCCCCGCCACCGGATGCGGGCTGGGGTAGTTTCGGGCACTAGGCTTTGCTGCGGTGCAACGCCGGCGGTGGGGATGGGTTGGCCGGGGCCCATTCTGTGGGGATGCGAAACCCCACGGAGTGGCAGCGACTCCCAGGCGACTGTGAGGGCCAGTCGCGCTCGTGTGGTCCGATGCCTGAACGGAGGCAGGCCTGGGGACACACCCAGGCTGGACCCACGAAATCCGGCAGGGAAGGCATGTGTCAAAGCTCAAAAGGTTTTCAATTGCATGCTACTCGCCTCCGCACGCGGGGGCGTGCATGTCTGGCGACCCACGTGCCGGTCTCTGGTTACGGAGAGGCCGGGCCCGCGCGGGGGCTCACAGCAGCCAGGCTCCTCGGAAGCGATGTCCTCGGGGAGGCAGCTTCATAGCTGACCGCGGGGCCATTGGGGTCATTGCGGGACGCCGAGGTAGGAGGGCGTAGTACGACCAGTGCGAGAACTGTCGATGTTGTGGAGTACAGGCGGAGTAGGCCCAAGTCATCTTACCCTAAGCCACGTTGTTGGTTTGTGGCCCGGTCAGCGCAGCCTTGAACACTCCATCCTCAGTAGGCGTGGAGCAAGCTAATGGAGAAAATAAGTGCATGGTTGGTTGGCTGGAAGCACAGGCGGGTCCCCCCGGTGGTGTTAGGTCATGGTGCCGAGGACCGGAGGGCCGATAGGCTGACGACCTAACCTTCTCTTGGCCGGATCACACCACACATACTTCCGGTGTCTGAAAAACCGCGAAAGCACTCGACGGTTAGTAGCTGGCAGGTTGGAAACAAACCCTAAAAGTCGTGGAGAAGACTGAGGTAGCTGACCCCGGATTAGGTTCTCCCGTCTCCGGCGGTAGGAGCCCGTAGCGTTTGGTGGGTGGTCGGGCATCCCGTGAGCGGGGCCGCACCATTGGGCAATCTTGATACCCTCCCTGTTTTGGCCACTCAGGCCAGCATTGGAGTCAAGACATTCGAAGGATCAGAGCAGAAAACTCGCTGTCGCCATTCCCATTCCTATGCCCATAACCCCTTTCCCGGCGACCATACAACCTATCCATTTTACCCATCCTCCCCGCTATGTCCCAGGGAAGATCATGGGAGTCTCCCCGGGCCCGCTCCCCCGACTGTGGGTCGCTATGCAGCTTTTTACACCCCTCCCCTCATTTCTTTTCATTTACCTCATCTACGGGTGGTTAAATTATACCACTGCGCTCGGGCTTTTTCACCTATCTTCAAAATATATTAAGCCTGTTTACGTAAGTGGGGCATGCAGGCGCTGAATATTTTTCAACCTTTTTAGGTTGCCCTAACCAAATATATATGCCTATCATTCTTCCTCCTCGTTTTGACATGTCTCTTAGGCATGTTATTACCTGGTTAGAGCAGAAAGTTGGGAGAGTTGCTTGGTTGGTTGTCCTTCGTCTTTTCTTGCGCTGTTACGTACCATGCATGTTATTACCTCAACATAATTGTTGTTTGCGATTGTCAGCCCAAGAAGTCTGGGTCTTGGGACTCCCTGAATTCCTGTTCCGTTAAACCCCAGCTGAATGGGGTTGCCGTTTCTCCCTTTCTTGAATATTCAAAACTCTGATTTGTTCGCAGCGTATGTTAGCAGGCGATAAAGATACGCTTGGAATGTGTTTGCAGCTTCCTGCAGTCGGTGTTTCATTTCTCCTTCGTTGCCTCAGCTCGCCCATATAAAAAGTTATAGATTACTGCGGCTACCCGCATTGGAAGAATACGAAAGCGTTGACGCCTCCTCGACACTGGTCGCCTTAAAAATTTGGCCCCACGGTTGTTTTCTCGTTCACTTGATTTATTGGTTGTCGATTATATTATTATACTCTCGTGTCATCCCGGCAACCATTTCGAGTTTTCAAATTTTATTATTCAATCGAATAATTGTCACTCATTAAACACATTTAAATTCATTTCGAACTTAATTTCCACTCCTTTGCCCATTTTTCCACTATTTTGCCATCCACTGCTGTTTTCCCGTTCACTCACTATATCGACGCCCGTACTATTTTGAGAGTTTTCACATTTTTGGCTCTAATTAATTAACTAATTATCCGATTGTCACGAAATTTTTTTTGTCCATTACTTTCACTTTCACCCTGTTTCGATTACAATCACTCTTTTGACTCTATCAAATTCTTGTTTCTCACAATCGCTTCGGACATCACTGAAGACAGCTGCGGACACTACTTTTCCGACCTAGCCTAGTAATGCTATGCCATTAATAATGTCATTGCCTTAGAGGACATGCTTTATGCCATCTATGGCGTGGGGTATGAGTTGGAGCCCCAGCATGGCTGTGCTAAACAGCTTCGGGAATAATACTGCTTCTTGTAGGGTCCCCCTCCCACCCGTATTTATGGGTTCTGCTTTGGTCCAGCCTATATTGAGATTGACTCTGTGCTCGGGCAGGAAGCCCAATATATCTTTACGTCGTTGCAGCGCAGCTTGTATTCTGTACGTTGTTTAATATGACATTGCGCTGGACATTGTGAGATGACCCCTTGAGATCTAATGCTAGGATTGCTTTCGTTTGGCTGTTTCTCGACACATTTTCACTTCCTTTTTAGCTGCGCGAAGAAGTCATGGGTTGATAGGTTGATTCTGAAACCAACCATGTGGTTCGGAGTTCTTCCTTCTTTTTCAAAATCTTTGCATAGCCATTTTTGGCTATTTTTTAAGAAGTTCCTGAGCATGATATGAGCCAGGTTGGTCTTAGTTCTACTTTATTGATTTTTTCCCCGGATTGTGTATGAAGCGCACCACTGCCGTCTTCTAGGCCTAAAGTATTTTTGGTTTGGTTTACTGGTTTATTAAGGTTTAACATCCCCAAGCGACACAGGCTATAAGAGACACTGTAGTGAAGGTCTCCGGAAAGTTCAACCACCTAGGGTCCTTTAACGGGCACTGACATCGCACAGTACACGGGCCTCTAGAATTTCGCCTCCATCGAAATTCGACCTCCGCGGCCGGGATCTAACCCGCGTCATTCGGGTCAGCAGCCGAGCGCCATAACCACTGAGCCACCGCGGAGAGTACTGAGTATTTTTATTTCGGCTCAGCAGTTATTGCATGATTTTGTTAGGCTTATAACTGAAAGCTTATATCTCACTAACCAATTGTTCTTTCGCGCTCAGGTTTTGAAATGTTTTGTGAAACACTTATCCAAGCTCATATCCCCATCGTAATTAGTATTCAATGCGCAGACGCTGCACTTGAACACATTTTTGACATGTACGATTTTGACACCACCAGGGCTTAACGGTTGCCAGCGGTGGCCATTGAGTGATGACAGGTGATATTTGTAGAAGAGAATCTGCTAGTATTTTTGCGGAGGCGCCTTTGTTGGTATGTTTGTTGGACTGCTGACATGAATTTTCAGTGCTGGCGAAAAATTGTGTTCAATTTACCTATTTTTTGTGTTGTCTTTGGTTTTTTTATCTTTTAATTTTAGTGCTAAAGGTTACCTTGCCTTCTATCTCGTTGTATTGCCCCTCCTACCTGTGCCTACCAAGGCTGGCAGTATTGAATAAACGAAAACTGAATGTTCATCACAGCAAATGGACTAAATCTTCAGATTATAGCTTTCTGATGAACTTTTCGCTATCATTCAAGGTGAATGTCCAGATGTCGGCGAACAGCAACCGGAGCAGAGGAATAGTGAGAATAAATGCACGTCTGACCTTGCGCTTTTATTCCTTTTTTTCTCTGCCGCTCTTCTTTTCCCGTGAGCATCGGCAGTGAATGCAAGTAGCGACCGGGGCACCCACACTGAAACTCGCGTACTGCCGCTAGTGCAGCACGTGTGGAGCACTTCACGCTGGAAGCAATGCAGTGTGTTTGGCGGTTTTCATGTGAAAGCATATACGGCGTGCCCATAAACAGCTTCTGCTCTCTCCCCGACCGAGAGTTATTCGCGCCGCATAAGCCTAGGGATGAGAGGAAATTTCTTGTCAACCGTAGAGAACAGCCTTTGATCAAGAGACACACAAGACAGATTAGCTTCCAGTATATGAATTCTTTTATAGTAAACAGGTGGTTCGAAAACAGGCCCAAACCAGATGCATTGAGCCTCGCACAAGCTTAGAACTTAGACGTGCCGAGCTCCTCGCTGGACGTTACGCAAGCGCTTCATAAAGCTCGATAGACGAGGGTGTTACAGATTTAGGGAAAGCCTTCATCTTGTCCACAGTTGCCTTCCAGGAAGGCTATGCAAGTTTTCAACTTGTGTGTTCTTTACGTGGCATACACAAGCTGGAACACAAGTCTGTCAGCAACAAGAACGAGCAGGCATGATACAAAACGCAAGGTAAACAGGAGAAAGCGGCGCCTTTTGTGAGAACTGAACGATCCATCTATCCCTTACAGAGTAGAAAAAATCTTTAGAGTTCCCTACACTAGAAAATAAGATTTTTTTTCGTTCATTTCTTTGTTGTCGATTTCGGTAACCAGACCAGTTCCTATCGCATTTTACACCCACTGAGCCCTGAATTCCGATTTTGACACCACATCTGTAAATGAATTAATACCTGCATCACTAGTTTTAATTTTTTTACTAAGTGGTTATGGAGCCTTAGGTACTGTAAAAACACGCAGAAAAAAATCTACATCCAAATTAAAAGACTTAGGGCCGAAAGGGTGAATTGCTTCTCGTAAATTATCTTCTATTTCCCCATCTCAGCCTTTATTCGTTCACATTTTATTGTCGTCCGCCTTTAGAGCAGAATGGATGTTGTCTCTACTATCAAGCTTATCCGGTGAAGCTATCTTAGCGAGGCTAAAGATCGTGGAAGCACTGAACCCTGTGGTGTGCCTACGCCTCGCAGTTCTATGGGCCGAAATTTCATACCCCCCACATTCGAAAATGCTGTTGTTCCGCAAAGAAGGCTTCCAAAATAAAATAGTAGAATAGAATTAGCATTCACGGGGAAGTTCTCCTTGCCCTATTGTTCACGTTAGGTGACACGACGGCATACTTTACAGCAAGCCTTTCAAAGATTCTGCTTGTGCGCAAGTTTCTTCAAACACAACCATATTAGATAGGAAACAGATTTTGATCCGTAGGAAAATGAAAGGAGTTTTGAGGACAAAAATATGTAATAAAATCACCACAACTCCACTAAAAGAGAGCGTAGCAAGGATGGAGACAAAATGAACTCGACATGTGAAGGAGCCACAGAAAGGAATAACGTTATTGTATAATCAAACAAATGTAAAAAGGAAAACATGTTCAGAGAACAGCATTACTGCAATGTGCAACCACCTCATTTACCCATAGTCCCACACACTAAGCGATAACGTACCCAAAAGTTTCTCGCGGATACAAAGAAAGGAAATATAGTTTACGAAAACGTTTCTCGTTCCCCATCCCTCGTCTTTCGGCCTGTTTTACAGTGAACATAAAAGCAAGTTTGAGGAGCAGTTAAATGCCCAGAAGGAGAGTAGACCAGCGAAGTGTTGCCGTCTTCAGTTGTAAGGTTGGCATGCAGCTAGCTTTCATAAGGAGCATGAAGCTTACTAAGTTCGCACAGCTGGCGTCGGTTGCGAATTGTAAATATGGAGAACCGTATTAGTGAAGCCTCAAAGTAGGAGTTAAGTTTAGATTGGTTGTGTGCAAAGTACGATTAAAGTTTACACGATGATTAACTACGAACTGACCCAACGCTCTACGCTATCGAAGGGCAGTGCCTTACAATGATTTCTATATGCAACCCGTAAACTTAGTACAATGTATATAGACTGTCCGCCGGAGCATTTGTAACGGGTGCCAAAAAGCCGGCCCCCGACATATCTAGGAGAAACTTAACTTCTCTCTGCGCTTCTTAACAATCCTCACTGATTGTTTCCCGGTAGACACCTATTTTGCTTTTTTTTCGTTTCCTTTATAAAACTCAAATCTGCACATAGCACGATTGCGGAACTGTTTATGGTTTATGGGGGATTTAACGTCCCAAAGCGACTAAGGCTATGAGGGACGCCGTAGTGAAGGGCTCCGGAAATTTTGACCACCTGGGATTCTATTACGTGCACTGACATCGCACAGCACATGGGCCTCTAGAATTTCGCCTCCATCGAAATTCGACCGCCGCGGCCGGGATCGAACCCGCGTCTTTCGGGCCGGCAGCCGAGCGCCATAACCATTCAGCCATCGCGACGGCTGATTGCGGAACTATTTTTTGAATATTTCTGGTTATGTCTGTTGATTGTTCGTCATTTAACTGGAAAAACATCATCAATTCTAATGGCTCCAACTGTCTTATCTTTGTTCGCAGCCTTGAAGTGGACGTTGGTGCCGACCCATTCACCTCTATGCCTGTACCTGCATTTTTTTCTCATCAGGCGGGGCGCGCGATTACAAGACGCGCTTTTAGGCTTCGAAAGACCTCTGAAAAACATCGTAAAATTTATCGAACCATGCTTCGCCGATTAAAACCGATTTTGGACATCGCAGGCAACATCACTGGTTAGAATCACGAAACACCCAGTAAGAAAAAGAAGCATATGGGGTGCCGATTCGCGGAGCATAACTTTTTCCTGCATTGCATCGCTAGCCAGGCACTTGGTATTTGATCCAATGAACACAGCACACATTTCCGACCAAGTTTTTATGCTCTCATAGACTTCTTATAACGAGCGCGCAGAAAGAAGTATTTTTTTCTCTGATATTTCATCCCGCAAACATTTCTATATCCGGATGCATACATCTCAATTTCTGTAGGCCGTGCAGTTAAAAGCCAATTGCACTTACATGCACTCATTTTCCTGGGCACTAGGAAGACATCAGGATGCAAGGAACAGAAACGGCACGAAGCAGATAAAGTTATTGTACAAAAATTATAACATATGCTCTTCACATTTATTACGTAACCGTAGGCACACTAACACAATTACAGCAAACATCATAGAGCTTGTTCTGCCCCAAGCAGCGCAGGTAATCGGCCCAATAATGCAACAGGACGGTTCCATCCTGGTCCTTTGTGGGGCCGGCCCTTGCCAATACGCTTCCAATATTGGGCAATTACCTGTGCTGCTTGGGGCAATGCGTCATCATATCGTGAAACACTCCACGAACCAGCTTTCGCTGACAACTTGCCGCACCATTGGTGCAAGCACAAATATTTTTTTTTCTTTGCGCTTCTAACTCTGATGCGCCATACCTTAGGAAAATTTCTGAATTCTTTGAATTATGTTCGAGGCCGTTTCCTGCAACAACAGTTAACAGCTGTATCACAATCCCTTTCTATGAAGTTTTCTTTTCTCTCGTTCTTTGCACCAGTGTTAAAAAGAATATATGTGATTAAATTTGCGCACAAGATAAACAATACCTTTCGTGTCTTACCCTGCTTCTCGACAACGACTTACGCACAATGCACAAAGGCTTCCGGCGCTGTTTGCAGATGTCCGAAAGGCAACTGCACTGTTCTTGTGGAAACTGCGTCGTCCGAAGCGGTTTTCTAGAAGGGAGTGTTCCAGTACACGAGCAAAGCACTGGTTGTTGCTAAGCTCTGTGTTCACCGGTTTCTTTTTGCTACTTCTGTTCTGTTTGTTAGACCATTATTTGGTTTCGCCTTTCAGTAGTTCTAATTCTATTGCCTCACGCAGTTGCCGTCTCTATAGCTCTGTGCTGATTCTCAGCAACATAACTGCGACGCATAGCGACTCGCTGTTGCTAGGTATATCTAAGTTTACAGCTGAATCTCACCTACTCCTCGAGCCTCCAGAACATGTAAATGAACGTTCATACTAAAAACAAGTATGTTCCTGATTTTATACCAGCTCACATTTCGCCTCAAAAATTGTTTCCTTCCAATAAACAAACTTCTGAGCAGAGAAAAAAGGGGTCAGAGTTGACTGGCCGTAGATATGTTTCGCGAGCCATGATTTTTGGGGCAAACGTGACAGCACCATAGCCAACAAATCTGGACAAAAGAATTTTTGATCGAGCACCAGTTTATGGACGCAATTTTCTTCATACATTGTAAGCCAAATATTACCTTCTTGCTTCCCGTGTGAGGGGGAACTGTTGCGACAAGTCGTATCTGTGTCGTGCAATATTGGAGTACGAAGTGGTCTCAGCAGCGCAGGCGACTAGAAGTGGGTTGGGTGCATAAAAATGGCCTTTATGCTTTACTGTAATCGTTGTGTCAATTTTGGAACTAGCTTCTTTACCAGCAAGCGATTGTGCTTCAAGTACACGGATAACCGTAGTCTCCTTGTTGCAGAAAGTTGCGAACTGCGGATTGGGGGGCGTTTAACGTCACGAAGAGAAATATGCACTAACGGGATTGCCATGGTGAAATATTTTGGATTAATTCACATCAGCTGTGGTGTTTAACGTGTATTTCAATTCACGTCAAAGGGTATTTTTATTTATTTCGCCTGCACCAAAATGCGGTCGCTGTGGCCGGTATTCAATCCGAACATTGCTTGGGAAAAACAGCCGAACGCAAAAGCCACTTGGCCACTACGGAGGCCTGATTATGCTTCATATATATTGAGAAGTACCTCGATTGCACAGAGTAATAAGCTAGTACAAACTATATCCGGTGCGTAGCATTTATTTTCGAATTTCTGCGTACCAAAACTTCCAACTTGAGGTCATTGGAGAGCTGCATGTGCAAAAGTCGAAATTCTATAGTGCCACAAATTTGTGCAGAGGCAAAAGTTTAAGAAGACAATTTCTTTCACACTGATATTGTGTCAGACTGCACGGTCTGTTCAAAAGTAAGTGAAACACCTCCTGCAGTCAAAAATTGCAGTAATCCCAAAGAAGCTGTATTATGATTGCACCCTGAACTTCTCTGCCGCACCGCGTGTTAACTTAACCTCTAGCGCTCGCAGCGCTGCCGGTGGGAATAGCGAGAAATAGAATAATACAGCTAAAGCTCCATTCCTAAGTTAGTATACAAAATGACAACGAGCCTGCCGAAACAAGCAGATTAAAAACTCATTCTTAAAGGGGAGCTTTTATAAAGCAACGAAAAGCTTAGTGTGCAAGCTGGCTGACTCAGCAGCGGTTTCCCTGGAAGCACGATACAATAATTTTACGGGGAATGTTTTCGTCACTGGATCCACAACTTTTTATTGAGGCCAATGGTTGAACACCTGACATACTGAGCTCGACATCGACTACAAGCCGACAGACGTGTGCTACCAGAAACTAGACTGGCCTCGTCCGCCAGACCATAGATGACGTTTTAGCACAGCGTAGCCGCTCGCATGCATTTCTGCGTTCACAGCATTGAATCCAAACTCATACGCCTTTTGGATACTTTTACTGATCCCCGCTTACCCCCCTTAAACAACATATGCAAGATATTGTGGCGCCATTTAGCAGCAAAAATCGAAAGTATTTTACACGGCGATAATAATAATAATTGTTTTTTTTTTGGGAAAGGAAATGGCGCAGTATCTGTCTCATATATCGTTGGACACCTACCTGAACCGCGCCGTATGGGAAGGAATAAGGGAGGGAGTGAAAGAAGAAAGGAAGAAATAGGTGCCGTAGTGGAGGGCTCCGGATTAATTTCGACCACCTGGGGATCTTTAACGTGCACTGACATCGCACAGCACACGGGCGCCATAGCGTTTTTCCTCCATAAAAACGCAGCCGCCGCGGTCGGGTTCGAACCCGGCCGCGGTGGCTGCGTTTTTAGAAGGATTTTTCCAGTCTCTACTTTTATTTACATACCAAAACTCATACCGGAAGAGGTTGTTATTGAGGAAATATAGCGAACACTTTTTAAAACGAGACAGGCAAACCAGCGTCGTTCATTTACTAACACATGTATTGTTTTTCATTCAGGTGTGATCTGAGGGCGAGACACATCAGTAATATCATCTTTAATAGCTTTTCGTGGCCTAAATGTGCCCCTTGCATGCGACATTCAGTGCCAAATTGAAACGACTAAACTGTTTCATGGCACGTGCAATGTCATGAAACAAACACGAAGCTGTCAATATGTGAAACTTCATTCGTAACCTTTTAATATACTATTATCATTGGTTCAGCTTAATCCTTGTGAACGCAGCTGATCTCTGTAACGCCAATATCTTGGAGAGCTCGAATTAATGTATAGTGAACAGTACTCTTCCTACGTCGTCGTGAACTCCTGTTCATCCAAATTCTAAGCCTTGCCTTAACCATTACGCGTTGTGAAAACTTTCTGGAGGTGATATTTTTCAGTCACTCTTTCATTCCCATAATATTCATTCTATATGTCTGCAGTGCTTGTGCTCTGCCGTGCTTTTATTAAGGATTTTTTCCTTTATAGATGATTTCTTTTACAGGCCACTTAGATTTCATGTATCCCCAAGCAAACCATACTAAGATTGGAGATAAAGTGTATGGCTATGCGGTTTCGTGTCATCACGAGCTCGTCATCACGATAACGTTCGAACGAATTGAGTTATAAGAAAAATATACGTTGCATCAGATAGAGCATCAAAAAATCTCGCAGGGGAACCATAAGGTGCATGTGGGGTAATTAGTTAATAAATTATAACCAGAAATGTCCAAAAAGTGGGCGGGCCGCAGCAAGAGTGGCGCCAAATTTGAAAACACCGGAAGTGGGTGGAGCTAAAGCATGCCGCAAAATTTGAAAAAAAAAAACCGGAAGTGTGGACGGAGCGAAGCTTGGCGCCAAGTTTGAAAACTTAAAATGGGCAATTATAGAACTTGAATAATTAAGGTAGTTAATGAGGAAATTGGGAAATTGGATGAATTGACGCCAATCTTCTCAATCAGATAACCACGCTACACTGTGCTGTCAGTCCCTCCCAGGCAGCCGTGATCGTATAATGGTTAGCACTTTGAGTTGTGGCCGCAATAACCTAGATTCGAATCCTGGTCAATGCTTACGCATTCCCCCAATGCGGGTTCCGCAGTGATCTCAAAATTTTTATTTGATTTTGATTTTGTTTGCTACCTCAATACACTCAAGTCTAGAATAAGAAAAATTGAGTTTCTCGGCTCTTAGCCCTTCTGAACTCAAAAAACCACTGCAGTGACCATCCGCTACTTAAACCATTTCTTGAACTCATATAAGGACAGAAAACCGGTAAAGTTGGTTACGATCCGCTGTATTACAGCACGGAAAACGAAGACAAAATGAGCGCAGCACCATCCAGCGCTCATGTTGTCTGGGTTTTCATTTGAATTGTTTGCCGAACTGCTACACTTGAACTCATCAAAAGATAATGAAAGATATCACTGCAAGGAAGCCTTGGTGCATACAGTATATGTGAGTTGAGTGCGGTGCCAAACTTTTTGCATAAGATGGATTAAGGAGTTTTTGGTAAATGCAATGCAAGAGTGAGTGAGAAAAGTTACGGCGCACTAAAAAAACAAATGACGAACAATCGGTCATCGAACGCCTGTATTTCAACGGAAGGAAAGAGTCGCTAACTCATACCACGCAATTGTATTTCCCTGCCATTTGTAACGATAGCGCTGAAACCACATGAGGACGTGGTCCACTTAAAGTGACATCTTGCCCGAAATGGCTAGCGTCATGTGCGATAAAGGTACAACGGTGAAACCAGATGAGCACATGATGTAATCAACATCTTCCCTCCATGCTGGCTTGGCTTTCTTGTTTCTTGGTTTTAAAATAAATTCATTTTGCGAGGACGCAAAGTAGGTGAGAGCTAGTGTAATTTTTTTCAGGACACGTGGGACTGAAAGTTGCGAATTATTTATTAATTTTTCTAAGGACTGTACACACGGAATGTTCCTTTTTTCCCACGATTGGAATTCATATTCGTGTAAATTTTAATCAACGTCTTCGCTTGGTCCTTGTTTCCCACTCGTGTTCATTTCAGCGTACGATTAAAATCTTGCTTCTTCCAGGTGGCTGTGACCAGTAGTCCTTCGTCGGCATACGCGGCATGCGTGTCTTCTACCCTTTATTCATTTTCCGGTCTTCTGACGCCCTTTATTGAAAAAAAAAAAACACTTGCGAAGAACAGTTCTCGCGAAGGAAAAACACCTCTTCAATTTTCAGCCTGTTTCGTTGTGGAGAAACACGAACAATGACTCTCAGTCCTCGAAGCCGGATGCAACCCTCTGCCTGACAACAAGTGAATTGTGGTGTCACAAGCTTTGGGAGGATAAGCTCCTTGAACGCAAGGAAAACGCCGGCTAGAACCCAGATGTTTTATCTGCTTGCTCTTTTCTGCTGTAACCTTTCTTCCGAGGTGCTATTTCGTTTCGCCTTCGCTGCAAAAAATCAAAATAACAAAGCTATATTTTCGAATGCACAGCCAGGCGACACTTCCAAACGTTGTTAGACCTCTCTGGTAGAGCGAAAGCGTCGCATTTGTCCACAGAAGTTTGCGCAGAACTCGACGTGTGGAAGCGAAGGTGTTCACGGGGCAGAAAACTCTATCGTCTCTTACCAGTAGCGCACGTTGTTTATCCCCTTAGTAGTTACGGACGAGAAACTGAAACAGGTTATTTCTGCTACTCAGCTTCCGCGACAATTTGCGCACTCTATACGGAGGCTTTTGATGAATTGCAATGCTACGATAAGACTCCTTTATTATTTAAAGCGCCACATATCTGGTGAAACACGGCCAAGCGAACATATTCTTATTCCTCTCAAAATTCTTCTCAAAAGGAATATTTGCATTGATGCAATGCCCACAATAATGCCATCATGCAATGTATTCTTTGTTTGGAGAGAAATTTTCTGGTATTCTGTAGCACTAATGATTTTAGATTATATATAGGCCCTGATCACATTGTTTTACTACACTGTTTTCTGCACGTCATGCAATGTACAGTGTAATTACGGTACTCATTTTTTAACGGCTTTTCTAAAGCATTCAGAGTGCAGTATTTCTCGCCAGGAGGCGGGACCTTCTTCGGCTTATTTGAAGCGCCTTTCTTCCTCTACCTTGGCAGCATCTTCCCCTTTTAATCATGCTCCTGATGTGTAACCGTTTTTAGCAAAATGAAGTACAAATGCAAAGTGAACTCATTCTTTAACGACTATTCTCAAAGCAGATCATTATCATCATCATCATCATCATCATCATCAGCCAGACTACGCCCACTGCAGGGCAAAGGCCTCTTACATGTCTCTCTAATTAACTGTGTCCTTTGCCAGCTGCAGCCAACGTATCCCAACCAACTTCTTGATCTCATCCGCCCACCTAACTTTCTGCCGCCACCTGTTACGCTTGCCTTCAAGAGGAACCCACTCCGTTACCCTTAAGCACCAGCGGTTATCTGGACTTCGCTTTACAAGCCCTGCCCAAGCCCATTTCTTTCTCTTGTTTTCGACTACAATGTCGTTAACCCACGTTTGTTCCCTAATGCAATTTGCCCGCTTCCGGTCTTTAGCGTTACACCTATCATTTTTTCTTTCCATGGCTCGCTGCGTTGTCCTTAACTTGAGCTGAACCCTTTTCGTTAGCCTCCACGTCTCTGCACCGTAGGTGAGTACCGGTAAGGCACAGCTGTTGTACACTTTTCTCTTGGGGGATATTGGTAAACTGACAGTCATGATCTGAGAGAACCTGCCATATGCGCTCCACCCCATTCTAATCCTTCTAGCTATTTCCCTCTCATGATCCGGATCAGCTGTCACTACCTGCCCTGAGTAGACACAATCCTTTACCACTTCAAGCACCTCGCTGTCAATTGTGAACAGCTGTTTACTTGTTAAACTGTTGAACATTAGTTTGGTTTTCTGAATGATAATTTATAGACCCACCATTCTGTTCTGCCTGTCATTGATCTAACTCACTGACCCACCTTGGGGGTTTTCCCTAAACATTTAACCAACACTGTTCCCTCCAGTTCTTCGAGTTATTGATCAATTGTTCGGCAGTCTAAAAATGCGCGAAACGCTTGTTTTCTTAGACGTTTTGATTGTTGCGGTTCATATTTCTTGCGCAAAAAAGAGCTCAAATAATTTAGATTTTGTGCGCGCAGTGCCTGATTTTGAATGAAGAAATTTCACATTTTACAATTGTGTAATATGACGCTAACCAATTTATAAACGTCTGCAGTGGGTTCGTCACTTGCCGACTGCATGCCTGAAAAGCAGCCGTTAGCTCGCCTGCACAATCGTAAGTGGCCATTGTCCTCTGAGAGCCTACGTACCTTGCGAAAGAATGGTGCTGCCACCTGTATTTTCCTGCACGAAACACTAGGAAAAGTACTGCTCGCTAGGTGGAGCGCGGACAAAGCCAAAGCCGCAGATGGGCGCGAAGTGGAATCCTCACTCTTGTATGGACAAGAAAGAGTTCCGTCTTCTTTATCTGTTTTTCTGAAAGAAGTTGTGATGAAAAACAGGGGCAATAGTAATGTATGAAAGTCAGTTACGCTTTTCTCATTACTTGCTGGTTTTCAGAATTGGAAATAGAGCTAAAAATTCACGCGTACCGGATAGAACGTAGATAACGCACTTTCGCCGCTTCTGTGACCGGCTGCAACTTAGCTATTTAAAGTGGTGAGCTAAATGTAAAACTTGTATGGGTGAAGCGACCACTGTTTTCAAAATGGCCACACTGCCACCAAGTCCAAAATTCCAATTTAGCTAGTCCCATGTACTGCACCGATTCACTTTTGTGATGACTGTTTGTTTAAGAGAAGGTGAATGCCGTAGACTGAAGCAAGAGAATTTCAAATGCACTTTCTCATCAGCACATACTGACGCTTGTGTAACGTTGTGCGGTAACAAAACACTGCCATGATTTTGCTAGGCTCCGAGTATGGACGGTCGTTACGATAAATAGGAAGGACATGAATACGTGAAAGCCGACTACATCGAGCAGGGTGGCGATTCCAGGCCAGGCTCACTTTTGCTACTGGCTGAAGCTTACGTACCTTGCTTCATGACGCCCTAGTGTTAAGATAATTTACGTGAGTACTTAGGTACTAAACATTTTTAATGCGTTCTCTGCCTGGCTCCTTACGAAACCTCTGCGGGCAGTCGGCGAGACAGGAGAGGTTTATAGAACAAAAGTTTGCAACGTAAATATGCTCAACGGAGGATAATGTCTATTTAGGTGGCTATAAACGGTACGCTAGGAACATTTCGACCGTAAATCACCTACTAATGTCAGCATGTTGTGCCCAGTCCATAGGGCTGAATTATGCCAAAAAATTGAAGTTTACTATGATGTCCCCATCCGGGACACAGTTCGCAGGGCGTAAATCTGGGAAGATGTTAACTGCGTTAGACCAAAAAAAAAAACCGCAGTGGCGAACTCTCTCGCGATTGTTTTTTCTAAACACGTATACTTCACTGCCTTCCTATATTCGGAACAAAGCTCCCAGCTTTACATGAATTATGAGGGTGAGACCTTATTGTCGGTGGTGTGCGCTATTTTACTTTTAAAAACAATCAGAAGACCTTATTTGCAACAAAGATGCCATCACTGCCTGCAGGCAATTTAAACCAATCAGCTGTTCGGTAGCAAAGCAGCATAGGGAAAGTTTCATCGCTAAAGAAGCACTGCGATATTGAGAATCATAGTGAATATAACATAAGATAGTGCAAATTTTCCAGATATGAATGCTGCATAGTTCAGAGCAGCAGATAGCGCACAAAGAGCACAATTATAACGATTTAACAGATATAGCCCGTGCACAGACTGTATAATAGAAATTGCTGTCAGTGCGGTATATAGCCACGTTTTCCAGATACTAGCACAAGCGAAAGCAAATAAAATGTCGGCGCATTTCAGCGGAAGCCTGAAGGATTCAAGCAAAACCGCTTAGAAAACAGGAGATGGGTAGCGTCATGTTACGCCTACTGTAATGTGTAATGTAAGTAAGTACTGTAATGTAAGTTCCCGGGCCAATGAACTCAAGACCGGCTTTGCAGCGTTTCCATGAGACGATACGCAGCGATTGCAGTCACTTCTTAATTTTGCGATTAGTGATGTCAAAACAGCTTACACAGCCGTATGGTTAAATTATGTTCTGCTGTAATCTGGGCAGTAGGTGAGAGCCTGGAAGTTTTTGCAAGCAATTAGATTAAGTGCCCTTAAAATAATCTCATACTTTGCAAGCTTTCTGTACTAACCCTCGCATTCGTGTGTTATAATTTGCATAAGATCGAATACTATGTGCTTCTTTTTTAACAGGGGTAAAACACTTCAAGCTCGTCAATTCAATACTGAAAACTGAGATTTCCCTAGCACAACTGCGATACCGATGATTTCTTGTTGTCCGTATCTGACATTGTACACATCGGAGACTAACAGTGCCATGATCCACCTCTGCGCCCTATAATCGACCGCCTCTGCAGCGCCCCTCCCGATCCTGTTCTGAACCTGTTCGTGCTGCACCACAATACTCTGTACAGATGCAATCTGCATCCACATAGCACCGACCTCTTGGTTTCTTGTCCCGACCCATCTCCGCTCCACTGTACTTGCCTAATTTCATGATGCTCCTCCCGCAGGGCACCTCGGCGTGTTCCGCAAGTACGACAGCGTGCGAAGGCGGTTCTTCTGGCCTGGCCTTTACCGCTCTGTGCGCGGCTTCGTGGCTGCTTGCGATCAATGTCAGCGCCGGAAAACACCTCCACTTCCGCCTGGTGTCCATCTTCAGCCCATCGACATTCCGACTGACCCATTTTTTTGTGTGGGTCTCGATCTGCTTGGGTCTTTTCCGACCTCAACGTCAGGAAACAAGTGGATTGCCGTTGCGACCAACAACACCGCCCGGTACGGTGTGACGCGCGCTATCCCGACCAGTTGTGCCTCCGATGTCGCCGACTTCCTTCTCCGTGACGTCGTTCTGCTTCATGGCGCGTCTCGGCATGTGCTTACAGATCGAGACCACTACTTCCTTTCTAAAGTGGTATACAACCTTCCACACTCATTCTCCACCCATTACAAGTTCACGGCGGTCTACCATCACCAAACAAACGACCTTGCTGAACGCCTTAAGTGCACCCTTATGGACATGCTGTTTATGTATGCCTCTGACCACCATCGCGACTAGGACGTCAGTTTGCTTTTCGTGACGTCCGCCTACAATTCCTCACGCCACGATATCACTGGACGCTCCCCCTTTTACCTGCTCTTTGGCCGCGACCCGTTGCTACCCTTTGACAGCTTACTGCCTCATGACCCTTTTACCAGCATTCACGCTTGTGACGCCATTGCCTGTGCTGACCTAGTTATGCTAAGGAAAAAGTCCACGTGCTGTTTGATGATGTACCTGTCGTGACTTTAGTTGATACCTGAGTGACTCCGTCATGAGTGCTGCTTTTAAGTGTCTCCTCAGACCTAAAGTTGTGTTTCGAGGGAACAAAAATGTCCTGTCATGGGGTGTGGTCGGTAAAAAAATTGCCTTCTTTTTGAGTGTGCAGCGTCAGTTTCTCCGGGTGGTGCAGTATACAGCGCTGAAATGGCGGTGCTCGTCTGATAGACACGCGACTTCTATCGGACGTTTGATAAGACTGTGGAACTGATTCATTTGACCTGCATAAAGAATAATGTCCTGATTACTCATACCACATTTTACGTCACCAAAGGTCGCACTTAACATTTTACAATGAATTGCTCAACAGAATCCACACTTCTGCCTCAAGACTGTAAACTTGCATCATACAGCCCGAGTCACCAGTATCCGTTACCTTTGTCACCGTCGCCTTCAACACGAGAGTGCGCAGTTCCCCCGAGGAATCGTATTTACTTCATGCTATTGATAACTCGATCTCCTCACATAAATACTGTGCTCTGTTGGCCATCCTCGTGCGACACTCCTTCGTTTTTTACTTTTCTCATATGAGAGAACCACTTTATATTCCATCATTTCGGACGCTTCACGGGGTTGACGCTGCCTGCTAACATTCGATCCGACAAAAGCCCTATCAAATGTCACCGTGTCAACGTTAACTGACAAAGGAACAAGTGAAGGAGATGTTAAGCAAATGTGTTATTCTAGAGTCTCCAGTCCTTGGGATGTTCCACTAATCCTTGTCTCAAAGAAGGATGGCTTGAGGCGTTTGTGCGTTGATTGCCGCCGTATGAAAGGGCCGATAAAAAAACATTATACTCCTAACCACGTGTCGACAACACCATAAACAAGCTTTTTTGGCCTCCCACTTTTCTTCTTTTCACTTCCGGTCTGGTTATTTGCAAATTTTCATGCATACCGCGGACAAAGAGAAAACTGCGTCAATTACACCTGACGACTTTTGTGAATTCAATGTGATGCCCTTCAGCCTTTGCAATGCGCCCGCCTCCGTGGGGAGATTTATGGGCACTACACCGCGGCTTGAAATGGGAGATATGCATGTGCATGCTACCTAGACATTGTTGTCATTTCTCAGAAAGATGTGCAGAGAGCACAAGGCCAGATTTGCAAAAAACCCACAATAAGAAATAAGCGGCCGCTTTAGGGCGCGTCAAGCACTCCTTCGAAACTTTGTTGACGAGGTCGGCGTAACATCTGATGCCGCCAAGAATGCAGATTTCAAGCCGTTCAAACTACCAGAGTTTCTCGGATTTATGTTCATGTTATCTCTGCTTTATTCATCGCCTTGCGGATAACGTTTACATTCTGACAGGCTCCTTCATAAAGATGTGGGTTTCCAGCGGGGCTCTCAAAGTGACGCTACCTTTCACCAATTGAAATTCATGCTCAAGTCGCATCCTGTATTTCACCACTGCGATCCATCGTCCCCACAGAGATTCATACCGCCTCAAGTAGTCTTGGAATCTGAGCTGTTCTAGCCCAGCCGAGCGCTGTGAAAACAAAGAGCGCTTTGTTGCGTACGCGCGTCGCTCCCTCCTTAAGCCGGAGCGTAATTGTATGGTCACAGAGCAGGAATGCATCGCATTAATCTTCGCCCCGGAGCGTTTCCATTCCTATCTTTACGGACGCCCGTCTAACGTCGTCAACGACCACTATGCCCTCCGCTGGCTCGTTAACCTCCGTGACCCAAGCAGGCACCTTGCACGGTGGGCTTTCAGGCTACAAGAGCATGACTGCAGCGTCACCTACATGAGTGGTCGACGGCACGCTGACGCCTACTGCCTTTAACACCTGCCCCTTCCGGAGACGGAGTGTTACCTCAATATTTTCCACCACTGTGTCCCGTCAGTGTCGCCGGCTCTTTCCGACATCACCACATCTAAGGCGTAACAAATGGACTATCGGACGGTAACAGATTAAGGTCTCTCCTTGCGGTATAGCTCAAAATCTATAGGGTGTAAACCACTTATGTGTGCTTGACGGCCTGTTGTAGAAGGACTATCATTCTACTGGCCATTGCTTACTCATGGCTGCTCCGAAAGTCCTATACACCTCCCTCTTACAAGCAATGCACCATGGCCCTAATGTGGACAACTACAGTTGCCGCGAACGATCCACCGCAGCAGGGCACGCTTCTGCTCACTGAAAATGCGGCCCACGACTGAGAAGTAGGCCGCCAGCTGCCCTCATTGTTAACAATATGAGCGACCTACAAGCGTTGCTTCCGGCCATATTCACCCAGAAAGACCACCTGGAGCACCGTATGAACAAGCTGGTGGATATATCCTGTGTCCATTGCCGAAATCCTATAACGGGAACAGCTGGATCATGATTTGTGGTGACTACTTTACTCCGTATTGTGAAAATGAAGTCCTACTTTCGGCTACCACCTACAATGGGTCGTCTTTTATGCTCTTCTCTATCATGTTTCTCAACGAGTTATCACTAGCGACCGTGTTCGACACTTCATCGCTAACGTCGTGTAGCGACTTCTCCGTACCTGTGCTTCACACTTTCGCCATGGCGCGCCTTACTATTCTTAAAATAGCAGTCTGAGGGCACGAACCGAACAACCACCAAGATGCTGACAATGTACATTGACTCGAAGCACAAGAACTAGGATAGCGTCCTGAAGCTAATCACTTAGGCTTTCACTACCGCGCTCCTGGAGACTACTGGCGTGAGTCCATTCTTCGTAATCTACGCTGTCTCCCTACGCTACAACTTAGACACTACACTACAAGTGTATCTTCTGAAGATCCATCCGTAGTCAAGATTTTCTGTCTCACCGAAGAAGATTACTACCTTAACATTCTAGCCACCCAATATCGATCTAAAGCACACTAAGACGCGCACGGCCCTGCCGTCACTTCCGGCCCTGGCTATTTGGCCTTGTTGTGGTGGTCTATCAGAAAATGAGGTTTGTCTCAAAAGCTGCTGTGCCACTGCGATGGGCCGTACCTCATCACAGCCTAAATTAGACAGCTAAGTTATTGCATGGACAGCGGCTGCCGTTCTGCGGGAACTGAACTGACTCATTCTGTCCGTTTGAATCCATACCATTCGGGCGGCGCTTTTGAACTCGTCCTGCGTGCTTCGGTGGCATCAGAAGTGTGACGCCCATGAAGTGGTTATGCTGATCTCGCAGAAGATAGGAGAGAAAAATGTAGAGGCGTTTCGAGCTCAAACTCGGCAAGCAGACTCAGATGACTTGAGTCGCTTGTTCTAGGCTCAATAAAACCCTGCTGGTAACAATACTCTTCCATTTCGGGTGCCCCGATGGGTGAAGGTGATGAACTGCCAGTCAGCAAAGTTTTCTCAATTATTATTGTGGCTGTTTATTTAATATGTGCACTGTGCAATAAGCCACGTTCACATGCGATGTTCAGTTAGATGAAGACATTAATTCCTCCAACACAAAAAGTGCATCACTACACATATGAACCCTGCACAAAACGTTGGCCTGACAGTACAGTCTAGCAATGGCGCTGTTTTCTCACATGAAAAGGGAATGTCCGAGCGGATTACCAATGTCTTAAAAGCCGCTCTGTTGTCACTAAACAGAAAGCCTTTGGTTACATTGGGCAATGCAGATTAGGCCTAACTTAAGTTATAATTACGTGCGCTGGCTGCCATTAGGCACGACTCAATATAAATTGTGCAGAAATTAGTGAACAAATAAAGTTTCACCGAAGTTCAGTTATCATTCTTTACATTGTGTTGACTACAGTCAACAACATTGTTTTTTTGTTTTTGAATAGGTGTAACGTCTATGAAATATCAACATTACGTCAACAGAAAAGCGATGCTCATTTTCGCAATGGTGGCTTGCGCTTTATTTGGTCAGCACGCCTTCTTCAAGCAGGATAAACTGGGGCAGCATTTAAAACGAGTGGCTTTCGGTTTTCTGGCGTCTCCGCCACTCTCACCGTGCTGTGTCCTTATGTCAACGGTACAACTTGCAAAAATTTCGTTTCACGTGAAAGTGGTGACTAATTGGTAGGCATCGAATAATTCACTTGAGCAACTTCATTTACTGTAATCCTTGAGTGGCATCGCCTTCTTGTGGCTCGCGGAGAGTGATCACACCGTGTAGTGGCGTCCAGGTACTTTGACAATGTGTCACCTGGGAGATCCACCCAGGGCTGGTTTTCGACGAGCAGCTGAACCACGGAAAAGAGTTTGATCTATGTTGCCTCCACCAAATACTTATCACTTCCGCACGTGCCTCATCTTCTTTGTTGTGGTCAGCCTTAATCTGTGGTTTCGTGATGGATAAGACTTTTCCTGCGCTCTCTTTATTATTACGTGCCCTTATGTCGCTGCCTTTGCGCTTACTGTTTAATTTTTACAGAACTGCCAATAATTTGGCAGTGTTTGGCGTAAGCTCTAAGCTTGGGTAGCCAGCACTCGCCACCATGAGCACGCTGTAAACGATAGAATCAGTGCATTATTGATTTGCCCTGCTGCAGCGCCTTTAGTTTGAATGTATACATTATTGCGTCATCCAGTAACAATAATCCAAGCACAGGGTTCGTCTTTCGAAGTAGTACGGGACCGGAGGCGGCCTGCACTTGCACGGTATACTGCCGTCACCGCTGGTGCGTTGTCTGGTGGCGTTGGCCGTGCTGGTGGCGTTGGCCATGCCACCTGCCAACTGCCACCTACCAGCGCACTTGCCAACTAGGCCCTGTCACAGGACCACCATGTGTGGTGGCCCCGTGACGTCACACGGTCTCGACCAGTCAGCGAATTTTTCTACTAACCACGTCTTGCTTTCGTGTAATTTACCATGGCATGTTTTTTTTTCTCACATCGCATTATAAATATTGCATTCATGCAAATAGGCAGGAGCGGCTGCGGCACCGTCAGCGCATAGCGCCAGACCTGTGCGCAGTCTGTCAGGGCTCGTGCTGCCGTTTTACCAGCTCTTCTACAAACAAGCACTTCCTGCAAGTAAACCGTGTTTTAGTTTAATTGATCTATCTCGTAATTATTCACCCAAATGGCGAAGTAAACCTGCTTATAATTAAGCACCAAGCTGAATAAGTTCACAACACAATCTAAATTGCGCCAATAAATGTGCTCCTTGAAAAAAAAAAACAACTGCTGCAACCAGAAAACTACATTCCACACAATTCTGGTCCACAGCACTTCAGCAAGATTTCAATGACACTACTCGGCTACAGGCTACATATTTAAATCACTGTTTGAGTCGTCAAACAACGGCTATCTGTGTAGCAAGTTCAGCAGTTAGCTATGAGTATCTAAGTTCTCCATTTCATTGCCTTTTTCTAACTAGAACAGTTTTGCGCAGCAAGATCGTCCAACTCTCAAGACCGTAGCTCTCTTTGTCACTCATTAACTAAAGCACGCGGGCACTTCGCCGTAGTAGCACAAGACGCACCATGCATGGTCTGGGCACGGGGCCAAACAAAATAAATATTGAGGAGTATTGTACCTATTGACGAGCTCTCGACGTATCATATTTAGAAACTTCTTACGCAGCAAACACACTGCCAGCTCTGTTTGTGAGGTACAATGTTACTGCACCATTGGTGTTGCTGGAGGCTGAGGTCGTCGGCTACAGGTGGAGTCAGCCTGGCGTTATATCGGCTAGCAGTTGCTCCCCCATAGCGACACATTATACTTTTATTCTGGGAGTAGAAATGTAGCGTAAAAAAAGTGATTTCTAGTAATCAGTACTAGATTGTATGAAGTTTTCGGAAGTAATTAGGTATTTCTCGTTTAAAAACTAGCGGAGTGCACAGAAACCGACACCCACATCATATTGCCATCCTTGCTCATTGTTCTGAGGTCGTATTTTCTGAGAACCAATTTTATTTTCCCTTCATTTCATCCTCTGGCATTCGTCACGTCGGATGCATGAGAAGACACCACACAGGTGTTGGCAGAAACAGGCAGGATATGGCACTAAAGGCGTCCTGCCTACACGTCGCATTGGAGGATCGGCGCCTTCTCCGTCGAATGACGCATCAGGAGGCGCCTTTCACACTGCTGGCGTGCTTTACAGGCGCCTGTACAGTCTTGGCAAACAAACTGAGCTTCGGCTGCGCCCTGAATTGCTGCAACATGGTGCGTGTCGCTCAGACGGGCTGGATGCAGCGGCGGGAGGGCGGCTGGGGAAGCCAGGCAATCGGACCTGCTGTGTCTGTGATTGGACGTTTGCTTCCCCATCTGTTGATGTTTCCTCTCGATCGACGAAGAGCCACATAGCACGGGAATTGAAATTAATTATTAGAAAATACGACTCCTGGCCACTGTCTTGGTCGGAGCACAAACTGACGATGACAGAAGCGCTGAAGTGGTCAAGTCGGGCGGTGGATTCGAATATTTCGGCGATTGTTCGATGCTACGTAGATAACATTTTCTTCTGCTGTTTCTGCGCTCAGAATTAAGGCAGCAATTTATCACATAATACTACCTTAATTTATCATCACTCCTGAAGGATCCCGAAGCAATAATTATTGACTGTTTAAATTAAAATGATTAAAGTGCATTCTTCTAGAATTTCAACCTGACACGGTCATTTTATGCTTCAACTATGCTAGACAATTTTCGTGACCAACTGTGATGTAAGCATACTTTGTCCGCCTTCTACACACAGCGGTAACATAATTGTTGCACAAGATTCTTCTTGTACGTTTCTCTTTTCGACAGTGTTACTGCGTAGGACCGCAGACATAACACAATATACGTCTTTGCGCATTAGGGACGCGGTAGATGGCAATGTCATTTAATCTAATCTTTTATTGCCAGAAAAAAACCACAACAACATATGGTTGCATTACTTCGGTTCATTTTTTTTTTTGTGTGGGGATTTCATGCTCTTTTAGAAAAGAAGGCGCCGGATGTTCCACCAACCGGAAGGAAAAGAAAACACGTTTGCATTTTTTTTATTAACTTTCAGGTACAGCCTATGGCTTTTATTGCCCATTTCACATGTTAAAGGCATCTGCATGCAGTTGGAGGACAACATCTCTTGCTAAAATAATGGTAGAACATGAGAACAGAAGAACTCATTAATGAGCCTCTTGCCTTCACCTTCGACCTTTATCGACTACTTGTGGGTCCCCCAGATGAGAAACTGCTTCGTGAAATGCTGTTTCATGACAAACGACAAGTCGCAGCCCACTTAAAGGCCACCGTACTTTATGAGGCGGTTCAATGCCAAAACGTTCTCCACTTTTATTACTTTTCCACAGTTTTATCTCACTAGAGGACGGTATAAAATGAAAGGCAGTCGTTTCCTGTATGTGCCGTCGTTGCCAAAAGTAACCGCGCAAAGGTGATTTGGTTTTTAACTGCATAACGAAGCACTTATGGCAACCCTTAAGCTCTGAATCTGTGTAAAGTAAGCTGAACCCTTGTCCTCACGTTCTGACGCCTTTCGTTCTTTAGGGTGCCGTAAAGGCTCTGTTATACGACTGAGAAGCAAATAGATGCTGCCCGGTTGCTTTTGGCAAAGGGGGTGCATTAAACGGGTCATGACATGGTGTACTAACAAATCGTGGCTTTACGTTGCAGCTAATAGCCTTGGCTTTATGAACCGTACTTAAGAAAGAACTAGGCCTCTACGAGAGAACTTGTGCTAGAATTTGCAATTAGAAGTTGTCGGCTCTAAGCCCCTCCCTTTGGTAGTGCCACATTGAAGGAGCTTGAGTTGCGTCATGACCCGACAGCGCCGTCGTCTGCTGCAAAACTGCCGCGCGCACGGTCGACGCGGAGCAGAGCGCACGCCTACTCGAGTCCGTTCGCGGCACTGTGTGGTGAAGTCGCCGCGACCTGGATTCCCAGGCGACCAAGGCGAAATTGACATCGCCTTGGACGCCTGGGAATCTTTCAGTCGGATGTTAGCGCCAGTGGTATGTGTCTGTGTCTGTTCTTTGCCCACCGTTATGGTTTGCGCTACCCCCCATGTCATGAGGGCCCCTGTCGTAGGTTGTGGGCTCCTCAGCACCCCGCGTCGTCTCTCCAGCTTCCCTTTTACCCTTCCACGCTCCGCATTTATTCACTCTATATGCAGCCACTTCACCAAATCTCTTTTACGCCATAGGTGGCAGAAACGGCAAAAAAAAAAGAACGAGCACCAGCGGACGAAGGACACAGGCCTGCATTTTAGCCTGCTTTACATTTATGCCTCTTTTGCGCAATGCGAGAACATTTGGTCCCGCAGCAACTACATGAAACAGTCAACAGTTTTGGCTAGGCCGTCCCTAAAGCGTAATGCATCGTATAAGGGGGCCAGTATTGCAGCGCGAAACACAGAATGCATAGTAAGCAATGTTGGGGAACGACTAATGGTACTGCTAGTGAGTGTGCCTGGATGCCTTTGGCGAACAACCAGTGCATTAGCTTGGGCGGGCAATAGTGGGTAGCCAGCGAGTGTCGCTGGATGCCTGTGATCATAGAGTTTCTTACATTTCACTAGAGGGAAAGATGGCGGCACTGCACCTGTACCTCCACGGTTGCGCAAAGCATCATGGGGCGATGAGCTACTTGGTGCAGGACAGCAGGTTTTTTTTTTTTTCAGGAACACAGAGTGGCGTTACTAAGATGTCCCATTCCGTATCCACGGCGCGCTCCGCGCGCAGACGACTTCGGCGTAAAAGTAGTGCGCAAAAGCCATAGTAGCGAAAACGCAACACCACACGCAGCCAATGAAAGGTTTTTGTTTTTTTAAATGCTGTGGAAAAAACCTTTTAAAATCTTGAAGCGACAACATTTTTTTTTTTCAGAAACATATTTCTTTTTAAAAATGCGCCTGTTAATCACGAAATATTGGCTTTCGTCGTCTGCAATGCTTGGCCAATAGGAGGGCAAGCCAGCGCTTATTTTGAGCAAAATTTGCATTTACAAGCTTTTCTGCTCGTTTATTGCGATTTATGGACAGAGTTTTGAATGATAGGACGTTCTTAATTATCGAAAAACGATTGTTTTTTATTATTTTTTGGCCAAAAGTTGTAGTTCTGCAGTCGGTAGCTCTCCGCCCCATGATGCTTAGAGCGCCCATGGTGGTACATGTGGTCTCGAGGACGCTTCATGCAAACTCCCTAGGCGGGGCGCCAGCTTTCCTTCAAGTTAATAGTAAGAATCTCTATGCCTGTGATAAACAAACTGTGGCTAAGCTTGGGCGGGAAATATTGAATAGCCGCTGAGTTGGGCCGGCTGCCTATGATATATACGCGAACGAGGAATCTTGGATGGTAATATTGAATAGCCAAGGAATGCCATTCAAGCCATTCAATAACTTTGTATGCCATTACTAGCTGCCGATTGGAAAGCCAGTGGGGTGCACTGGCTCAAACACTGGATCGGGTAGCGCCCCAGTCAGATGCCACGGTAGGCCTTCATTGGACTCAATTTCCCGCTGTATTCGACCAGTTCCGGACCATTATCGGTATGCTGCTTGAGCACTGAGTCGAATACTTTCTCGTAATCAATGAAGACTATTATAGAGGTTGGTTATATTCTACGAATTTCTCTCTCACCTGATTGATGGTGTGAATATGATCTATTGTGGAATATCCTTTACGAAAGCCTGCCTGATCATTTGGTTGATTAAAGTCTAAGGTTGCCCAGACTCCATTAGCGATTGTCTTAGTAAATACCTTCTAGGTAGCGGACAGTAAGCTGACCGGTCTGTAATTTTTCAAGTCCTTGGCGTCTCCTCTATTATGAATTAAGATAATGTTAGCGTTCTTCCAAGCTTCTGGCACGGTCGAGGTCATAAGGCATTGCGTATACAGGGCGGCTAGTTTTTCTAGCACAATCTCCCCTCCGTCCTTCAACAGATCTGCTGTTAACTGATCCTCACCAGCTGCTTTTCCCCTTTGCATTGCTCCTAAGGCTTTCTTTACTTCCTCTTTCGTTACTTGCGGAATGACGCATTGCTGTGATCTGCTGTCTCTCTGATTAACGCTATGTTTACATTGGCTACTGTAGAGATTTGTGTAGAACTCTTCGGCTACATTAACTATCTTATCCACATTGCTAAGTACATTGTCGTCTTTGTCTCTTAACGCATACATCTGGTTTTTACCTAAGTCTAGTTTCCTCTTCACCGTTTTTAAGCTACCTTCATTGTTTAGAGCATGCTCGATTCTCTCCATATTAAACTTCTTTATATCGGCTACGTTGCGCTTATTTATTAACTCCGATAGCTCTGCCAGTTTTACTCTGTCGGTAGGGTTAGCCCCTCATGCTTTAGCGTTTCTTAATCAGATCTTTCATCTCCTGAGAGAGCTTGCCGGCATCCTATCGAACCGTCCTACCGCCTACTTCTACTGCGCACTGCGTAATGATGGCTGTCAGATTATCGTTCATTGTATGAACATCAAGATCGTCTTCCTCAGTTAAAGCTGAATATCTGTTCTGCAGCGATATCCTGATTTTCTGTATTTTCCCTCTTACTGCTAACTCGTTCATTGAGTTCCTCTTCACTAGCTTCTTCCGTTCCCTTGTCAAGTCTAAGCTAATTCGAGACCTTACCATTCTGTGGTCGCAACAGCGCACCTTTCTGAGGACGTCCACATCCTGAACGGTGCCACGTTGAGCGCATGGTATGAAGTTTATTTCATTGTTAGTCTCACCATTTGGGCTCTTCCAGCTCCACTTCCTGTTCTCTCGTTTGAAGAAGAAGGTATTCATGATCCGTAAAATAGTTCTATCTGCGAATTCGACTAATTACTCTCCCCTGCTATTCCTAGAGCCTATTCCATAGTCGCCTACCGCGTGGTCGCCAGCCTGCTTGCCCACCTTCGCATTGCAGTCGCCCATCAGCACAGTGAACTGTGCATTTACTTTATCCATGGCCGATTCCACGTCTTCATAGAGGCTTTCAATGGTCTGGTCATCATGGCTGGATGTAGGCGAGTAGACCTGCGCCACCTTCAGCTTATACCTCCTATTGAGCATAATTGTGATAGCTGCTACCCTCTCATTAATACTATAGAGCTCTTCTACGTTGCCAGCTATATCCTGATTAATGAGAAATCCCACACCTATAGTTCTCGTCTATCCGCTAATGCGCGATAGGACAGTATGTCTCCGTCCTTTAGTACTTTATATGCCTCACCAGTCGTCCGAGCTTCACTAATCGTTATGACATCCCACTTAATTCTCGCTAGTTCCTCGAACAGCACTGCTAGGCTAGCCTCACTAGATAAAGTTCTAGAGTTAAACGTTGCCAGGTTCAGATTCCAATGGCGGCCTGTCCGGAGCCAGAAATTCTTAGCACCCTTCGCTGCGTCACAGGTCTGACCGCCACCGTGGTCAGTTGCTCCGCAGCCGCTGGGGACTGAGGGCCAAGGGTTAATTGGTTTGTTAATAGAAGGGTTTTGGCCAAGTACTACACCAGAGTGGCCAAATCCTGTTCTGGTGAGGGAGTGCGTTGTGGATTCTGGTCATCGGGATCAGGCTGCACCCCAGGCCTGGGGCCTGGTTATGCTGTTCCATCGTCACACGGTTTGTTTTCAAACCAGGTGGAGAATTGCGCGGCACCAGGGTTACAGCTCCGGCCCTCTTGAGCGCGAGGCGGACGCTCTACCGCTACGCTGTCGCTGCTCTTTAGCCACATAGACAATCCTGCTGATTATGAGAGATTGGACTAGCCTAAGGAGGTTAGCTTCTTTCATCCCCGCATGTTTGCTTGCGATCCGTTTCCGGAGTTAACATATTTGACTGGTCCTAGCCACTAGCCTCTGAATAGTTTTCGAGTTCTTGCCGTTGGCCTGAATTCATAATGCCAGAATTCTAATGCTTGCCACCTTTGGTATAGCGTTACCGTTGACCTTGGATGCGATTCCTGAGTTATACGGTTCGTCGGTGCTTTATACGCCTACGCTGGCTTGACGACGCGAGAAAGAGCGTTTCCGATTTCTAGGGCGAGCACCTGAGCCCGATCAGTTCTAAGTATCTTTTTATAACATCGACTGCTCGCTGAGGCGTCTGTTCAAGTTCACCATCACTGCCGCTGCACATCCGCAGGGTCAGGTAACCTGCGTACAATATGTGGCTTAGCCCCGGGATTTCACTCCGTTGTGCGGGGAGGCCACATGGGAATATTAAAGAAGGTCGGCGACAACACCGATACCTGCGGTGTTGCCTTGTTGCCGAGTCGAATACCCTCCTGTGCGTGCCCCCCCCATTCTGATAGTTGCCGTTCTGTCTGTGAGGAAATCGCGTATGTAGTTGTAGGTGCGAAACGAAGTAAAGCATTTTTTAAGCACTATTTATTGGCTCAGGGCATAAAAGGGACATGTATTGATGGTGAAATGAAAAAGATGGCTAAACGAATGAAAACAGGTTGGCCGATCTAATGAAGTCGAAGAGTGAGCGATGATGCAGTCCCTGCGTCCAAGCGGTATGTGACGAAGCACTGGTCAGCGAGAGAGAGAGGCGTGGCCCTGCCCCCAACACGGAAGGGGTAGCGGCGGCACTTACCGAGGCATTGCACAAATGTTCAGCCCCACCCGTTGGTTCGCGGCAACAGGAAAACTTTACTAAGCTGTATAAGGAACCAAACACATGACACTGCTGCTCACGCGCCAGACATCGGCCTAGGTTACAAGTTTAACATATCTCCACTGAGTAGCGCTATTTTCGCTACTTGGCGGCCAAAAGATGGCGCTAGTGGTACGTACAGAAGTGCTGGGCATGCGTAGAAGCTAGTGATGTAGATATGGAGCTGTAGGAGGACGACAATAGCGCAGTTTTGTCGATCACTTGAGTAATTCATGAGTAAGTGCAATATATGTGGTTACAAAAAATATGAAGGCTTGTAAACGCTCTGAGTGCATTCAGCAGCGACACGTTTGTTACAAAGCACTAATTTAAGTGCAATATTTCGATAGAGCCTAACATGGCAGATGAGCCAGCAACATGATAGCGACTGCGACGGCGTCTACTGATGGCTGTTGGTGACTGTCAGCCCGTTTTATCACAAGACGGTGTGGGCAGGGCAAATGTTTTTCTTGAGGCCCATCGAACCTCTGTCAATTGCGGTTGCCGCCAAGCATACATTGTCAAAATGAGTCACTGAATTGCGCAACTTCCATCAGCACTGCTTTACTGCCCTTTACCGAAAGTCTAATTAAAACTTCATCACTAAACTAACGCCTTGGCGTGAGGGCTGTTGGTGGCGCATTTGGAGCTTCTTGTTGATGAATTATACTATCGACTATTTGTCGAAATTAATTCCTGACGATTTACCAGATTAAGTAGCGATGAAAATATTTCCATATGCGTTAAATTACCACATGTTAAGCAGCGCATGTTCTGGCCTTTAACAGCGCCTTTTGGCTTCAAAAACTGATCTAAAGCTGGCAGATGAAGCATGTATACTTTGTGGTTGGTGTGTCTGGTTTCTTTTCAGCACGCAATGCTAGGCGATGATTACAAGAATTTGTTTTTCAACCGGCAAGCGCAAAGCTACTGCGTCCTACTGCATGTGGCAGCATAAAATTTTTAAGTGTGCCACCCTCTCTGATATTCGCCAGTAAATATGTTCTCCTTACTGTCACATGCACGGAGTACGGCGACAAGTTCACTACCTAATCGCACTTTTCAACCACACGGTTGGAAAGAATAATATCTTAAGAATTTGCTCTTTATTGTGCAGGCATAAGAAGAAACTACAAGTTCTTAAGGCATAGACAAATATCCTAGGAGAGTTATATTCGCTTTGCAAATACAAGGAGCGCCGCCTCTTCTCTTCCAAATCATTGGTCGAACTGAGCACAATTGCAAATCTATGCGATATCCTTCTACGAGCCTTATGTCAGGGTTGAGAACACGGCAATGAATTGTTCTCTTGAGAATGCCGAAGCCAGGCTCTGAGCTACAATTTCAATTGTTCACACCCCTTGACGACGAGGGTAAAAAAATGTTGTTGGAAGTTGGCGCCGTTTTTTCTTTTCTGCCTCTGTTCGCACCTCTGCAGAGCTCCTCTGGGGAGAGTTTTTTAGCTGTATGCATTAAATTCGTGTGCAGCGCTTGTTGCCGATGCACAAAGGATAGAACAAGCTGAATTTCCGCGAACGCTTTATTTTTAGGTTCTGTATCAGAAAAAAAAGGCTTCATGTCGCCACAGCTCCTAGTCTTAGTCAATGCAGTGACGTGGACTAACATTAACCCTTTTAGCAGCTGAACGAATAGATGGCTGCACTGCTGAGAAGGTCTGATAACTGCACAGATGCATGAATATCATTATAAGGTCTTTTTCTCTGACAACATACATCTGTCTATGCTATCAACATTCATTCGTAGCTGTGAAAAATTTCATGATATTGTGATTAGGGTTCAACAATCACAGCGTACTGAGCCTAAAAAGCCCTATTTATTCCTCCTGCAATGTCGCTAAAGTTGGGTGGTTTAAACGGGCAGAGTAGCAAGCCGGCGCGCTTTAAACAACGAAAGAAAGCCACAAATAAGTACACATAAGTCAGAAAGTGGTCAGATCTTCGCCAGAAAAGGTGTCATTTTGGGAAGTTCGTGAAGAATGAAGAGCGGGGGGGGGGGGGGGGCGCTTGCGCATTCACAATCAACCAAGAAAAAAATGCAACTTCCATATTGCACTGACATCGCACAGCACACGGGCGCCTTAGCGTTTTGCCTCCAAGGCGCCCGTGTGCTGTGCGATGTCAGTGCACGTTAAAGATCCCCAGGTGGTCGAAATTATGCCGGAGCCCTCCACTACGGCACCTATTTCTCTCTTTCTTCTTTCACTCCCTCCTTCATACCTTCCCTTACGGCGCGGTTCAGGTGTCCAACGATATATGAGACAGATACTGCGCCATTTCCTTTCCCCCAAAAAACCAATTATTATTAATTATTATTATTATTTTACAGTGGTTGTGAGAGGCTTTGTGCCAGATGATATCTGGAAAGATCGCTGAGCTATGCGTTCTTTTTTGAGAAACTCATAAAAGGCAGCGCACTACACTGCCTTGCCTGTGTTTAAAAAGTAAACATTAAATGTTAGGTACACATGTAACGTTACCGAAAACACTACTGGCCGCATGAGTGTATCGCATTGTGTATTGTGCGGTTTTAACGTCCCAAAGCGACTGAGACTATTAGGGGCGCCGTAGTGGAGGACTCCGCAATAATTTAGACTGCTTGATGTTGTATTAACACGTTCGCATGTCCGTGGTTTATCGGTGGGCCACGTATATGGTATTCCTACTGTGCGTCACAAATGCTCAGTGGCGTTGTGAAGCAATGGAAGCCCCCAATATTTTTCAGAGACCCCGAAAAAAATACAGATCTGTTGTTGTCGGTTCTAATCAGATGACTTCACTGGAGGTTCATTTGTGGGTAACGCAGCTTCAAAGAAAATCTAAGGTCTGCTCCCCGGTGGGCACTGGCGCGAAGAGATTAAGACCCTGAAAACCGCTGCCAGCGGTGACAGCGCACAGCACAGGGGCGTTTTTGTACATCGCCTCCCACGAAAGGCGACCCTGGGATCATCAGCCAAACGACAAAGCCACTGAGCCACTGAGACGGGTAATGGCATATCATGTCGCGGCACAGACCGCACTTTCATTGATGTTAAACGTTTCTTTTTTAAGTAGTACTTCAAATATTCTTCAAGAATGTAGAATACTCAGAAGAACTTTTCGCTATTTTCGTTTCTTTGATCAAAAAAGGAAAGAAAACATTCGCTCTCGAAAAAGCCTCCCGGGATGCAGTCTGCCAAACATTCGTTTTGAGAGACCCGCACGAAGTAGAAAGTTAGAAACGGTAAAAATAAAGACACAGAATTCTATTCCAATGTCTTAGTGGAATTAGGCATACTTCAAACAATAAAAAAATAATGCTTCAAACAATGCTTCAAACAACATAAAAACGTGTCACTCAAACGGCCAAAGCACCCATTGATAAGAGGAAAGTTATGGCATTATTCTTCATGGGGAAGCTTAAAAGCGCTAATTGCTTTCTGAGCATTGCCAGTTTGGTTTTATGGGGTTTAGCGTCACAAAGGGACTCAGGCAATGAGGAACGTCGTAGTGAAGGGCTACGGAAATCTCAACCATCTGGGGTTCTTTAACGTGCACTCGCACAGAACACGGGCCTCTAGCATATCGCCTCCATCGGAATGCGACCCCCGCGGCCGGGATAATACTGCAGTAATACGGCTGTGGTAGCGATAGTTTTATTTGCTTAGTAGGTTTTAATGGATTACGTGCTTCTTTTTTTCATCTCTCGAAGATTATAAACCAAACATGAAGCTGTCTACAAGCACCTTGGCGACCGCAGCGGTGGTCGCATGGTTGAGCATCCGCCTCGCATGCGGGAGGTGCGGGGTTCGATCCCCAGTGCCGCCGGGTGTTCACCGGTGAAACAGTGGGTACAAGCTTTCCCCTGGCGTGGTGCTCGGCTTGTGAGGGGTGAAATTCTTAAAAAACGGGTCTTTGACCCCACCTTGAATAATCGAAAAAATACATTGTGCCATGGCGCTCATTGGACATAGATGCCCTTGCGCGATAAAAATCTATAATCATCATCAACAGGCATCTTGTTGGGCTGGCTGTTCAGTTTACGTTTCCCGTTCTTCAGTAACGGATGATTATGCAATCCGCTACTGAGAAAACTTCGCCGCCGCATGGAAACAAGGAGGAAAGAGAAGACTCCTTGAGTCATGCCTGCAACAAAGCAGGTGCAGCTCAGGAACACTACATCGTGTCGCTTAAAACGCAGTTGCAGCGAGCGGCGAAAATACCATGACGCAAACAACGTGGAGCAGCCACCACCCCGTTTTACTTTTACACAACGAACAATCCCTTAAGAAACAGGTAAATTTCGAAAAATATCTGGTTTCCGGTGAGAGAAACCTTGCGCAGTAGCGTCAGTGGCAGTTATTGGTCCTTTCCTGCTCGTGAAGATGGGTTCCGCGTTGCCTGAAGTATTTCGATTTCAATTTCTAAAGCCACTCTTATTCCTCATCTATATAAATGACATTGCAGATGGCATACAGTCCCCCATAAAACTGTTTGCGGATGACTGCGTTGTTTAAAGGAAAATAAATTCACCTTCAGATGTGTCTATCCTGCAGAGCGACCTTGATAAAATAGTAAATTGGTGTCAGCGTTGGCAGATGAATCTGAATATTAATAAATGTAATCACGTCCATTTTTCAAATAAAAAACTCGAACTTTGCACACAATACATTGTTGAAAACATAACCATAAAAAGCGTCTCAGAGTGCAAGTACCTTGGTGTTTATTTTATGCAGACTCTTAAATGGAACACACACATCCAGCAGTCAATATCTAACGCATGTAAAATGTTGTTCCTTATTCGTAGAAATTTCAAATCAGCATCAAAAGATGTTAAAGAAACACTTTATTTCTTGCACGTGAGATCCATCCTCGATTACGTTTCCATTATTTCGGACACATATCAGGCATACTTGATTGAAGCAATAGAAAAACTCCAAAATCAGGCTGCACACTTAGTATCCAATAATTATAACCCCTTCCAAAGTATCACTGAGATAAAATCATTGCTGGGCTGGGAACCGTTAAACATCAGAAGAAGAAATTTGCGACTTAAATTCTTCCACTGGATCTTCGATAATCAAACAGGAATTAACAGCCGTAGCTACCTTTTGGAGCCAACCTACGTCTCCACTCGGCACGACCACTCCAAGAAGTTGCGCGAATACAATTCTAATACAAACAGTTTTTCTAAATCATTCTTTCCACAAACTGTCCAAGAGTGGAACTTGTTGCCGGAAGAGTGTGTTTTAGTGTTTGATAATCGCGATTTTTATTGTCGTCTGTATTCCTGAGAACCTACTCTTGTCTTACTATTGTTCAAGCAATCTGTTACCTTTAATAACGTTCACTGATTGTTTAGTTTTACTTTCATGTTAACTTCGCTTAATGTTCTTGGTGCTTTTTCTGGGAAAAGAACACGTTGTTTTCAAACTGTCTCCCCTGCGATAATGCCTTCGAGGCGACGCAGGTATTCTGTAAATAAATAAACAAATAAATAAATAAATAAAAATAATAGCAATCTCGGCCGGTATCTACATTTTAATAGCCAGCAGATAAACCGTCCTGATTTCAGCTAGCCCATCTGTTCGTTTTGATTTCTCAGCAGCACCACACACCAAGTGACATTACAAGAATTTTAAAAGAGGGTTGCCTGATTTCCTTCCTTTTGATAGTAAGTGCTAGCTTATTTTTACAGGTGTTACAAAGCAGGTACCTAATGGCGTGAAGGTGTCGCACTGTCTACCGACAGAACTCGTGAACGGCTAAACGTGCGTCGCCGGCATAGTGCTGCCATCTTTTGAGCGTATTCCGAATGTTGGAACATCATGTTTCGTATAGCTCGAAAGATAGCATATGATTGCGGCGACGTTGCACATTAGACTTTCAGAGACGGAGCATATATCAACCCCTATTGCACATTGTACGATAGCCGCGTATGCGGAGGGATAGGTTATCCCTGTTATTGAATGGGGCTGGATAGAGTAGAAAAGGGCAGGAGAAAGAATAAATATATGGGGTCGAATCAATAGAGAGGCTACTTTGGGCATTTGGTTGCAATGCAAATCTGTAGTTGTAAACAGGATTTCGAGTGTACCGTCTTTAAAAAGTAGCCAGGCTACATGGTTTATCTGCCATTAGTATACTGGAGTACTTATGCTCACTCCCTAGATCTCACTAAATTAAGGAGAACACTTGTGCTCACTTTTCATGACGTTTTGATCTTTATGAAAGTTGTAAGGGTTCTATTATGCCGGTTATGGCACTCAGCTACTTACCTGAAAGACGCGCGTTCGATCCCGGCAGCGGCAGTGGAATTTCGATGGAGGCGAAATTCTAGAGGCCCGTGCACTGTGCGATGTCAGTGCACGTTAAAGAACCCCAGGTGGTCGAAATTTTCAGAGCCCTTCACTACGGCATCCCTCATAGCCTGAGTTGGCTTCAGACATTACACCCCCTAAACCCTAAACCCTACTATGCCGGTGAGAAGCAAGCCATGTTTACTGATTACTTTTGGCAAAGACGGTTCACCTGCACATATTTGTGTTTATACAGAAAATGGCCCCGCCGTGGTTACTTGTTGGCTTTGGCGTCCGCCTGTTAAGCCCAAAATCGGAGACTTTGGGCAACCTGCCGCGGTGGCCGCCTTTCGATAGACCAAAACATTAAGGGGCTACATAAGCTCCGCCTTATAGGGGTGAGGCGATGACATCAATGGGACTCTTCAATGGCCTGTGGTCATCATTGCGTATATCTTCGCCTACGTCCTGGATACATGCCCATATATGCCGTATTGGTTCTTCGCTCCGTTGCATTCATAGACAGGGGGGAGCTCTAACACCACACCTGGCTCAGTGGTTCAGCATTGGAGCGATGAGCCACAGCCCCCTGCAAGTAGCTGTTTCAAACGCAGGGACTGTTGTGGCTTGTGAGACGCAGGTTGCCACTTCCAAGCAACCCCTCCCGACCAATAATTCACGTAGCTGCCACCTGTCACGGTGGGCAGTTTTCTCACAATCAATTCAGGAGGTTGCCACCTGCCAAAGTAGACAGTTGATGATGTCACATGGTCACGTGGCCTGGGTGGAAGGTGGGGACTTGTTTTTCTCTCGCAACGCCGCCGACGAGGCCGGAGTTTGTGGCGAACGGCAGCCTTACAAAATACAAAAAGGCACGTGTGCTGAGCGATGTGCAACCTGATATGACATGAGGAGCAGCCTCTACAATTAAATTCATGTGTAAACATTATTTATCTCGGTCTGTCTGGCTACACGCTTACGTGTACGCCGCAGCAAAAGACACATCGCCGAAAAATTTGATTTAAAAGTTAGGGGCCCACTTAACCTCAGAACTTAAGGGTATGACGGGACAGCGCTTCCTCTTGCCCACGAAAACTGAGACACTGTTTCCTATTTCACAATCACAATTATTATGTGCAAAACTACATGACATACACATGAAGTCCTGCTTTAATCAAGCCGTACGAACGTGCCCGCGTGGCCTAGTAGTAGCGTTTCTGACTCGCAACTCAAGGGCCAGGGTATAGAGCGAGGGGTCTGCTCTGTAGCAGCTTGAGAGGCGATGCTAGTAACGTGATTCGTCGTCGTCGTCGTTTGCGTGTTTATATGAGGGTGAGGAGGAAGATGGCTGCCCACGGCCCGCGCACTTAGCGCCTCGCTCATCATCGTCATCATCATCATCATCATCATCAGCCTGACTGCGCCCACTACAGGGCAAAGGCCTCCTCATGTCTCTCCAATTCATCCTATCGTTTCCAAGCAGCATCCACCGTATCCCCTCAAACTTCTTAATCTCATCCACCCACCTAACTTTCTGCCGCCCCCTGCTACGCTTGCATTCTCTTGGAATCCACTCCGTTACCCTTACGGACCTGCGGTTATCTTGCCCTCGCATTACATGCCCTGCTCAAGCCCACTTCTTCCTCTTGATTTAGACTAGGGTATCATTAACCCGTGTTTGTTTCCTAACCCACTCTGCCCGCTTAAGGTCTCTGAACGTTCCACCTATCATTTTTCTTTCCATAGCTCTCTGCGTTTATATCCCCTAGGTGAGTACCGGTAAGATACAGCTGTTGTACAGTTTTCTCTTGAGGGATATTGGTAAACTGCTAATCATGATCTGTGAGAACCTGCCATATGTGCTCCACTCCATTCTTATCCTTCTAGTTATTTCCGTCTCATGATCCGGATGAGCGGTCACTACCTGATTCTCACCTGGTCAGCACCTCGCTACCAATTGTGAACTGCTGTTTCCTTACTAGACTGTTTAACATTGCTTTGGTTTTCTGCATGTTGATTTTTAGACTCACCGTTCTGCTCTGCCTGTCTAACTCACTGATCATGCTTTGCAGTTCATCACCTTAGTGACTCAGGAAGGCAATGTCATCCGCGAATCGCAAATTATTTAGGTATTCTCCGTTAACCCTTATCTCTAACTGTTCCCAACTCAGGCTTCGGAATACCTGCTGTAAACAGGCGGTGAAAAGCATTGGCGAGATCGTGCCTCCCTGCCAGACGCCCTTCCTTATTATAATTGTGTTGCTGACTTTATGGAGGACTATGGTAGCTGTGCAGTTTCTATAGCCATCTTCCAGTACTTTCACATACGGCTCTTTTATATACCCTGATTTCGCAATGCCTGCGTGACTGCTGAGGTTTCCACGGAGTCAAATGCTTTCTCGTAATCAATAAAGGCCATATTTAGGGGTTGGTTAAATTCTGCTCATTTCTCTATCCCCTGCTTGATAGTGTGAATATGATCTATTGAGGAATATTCTTTACGAAAGCCTGCCTGGTCATTACGTTGATTGATGTCTAAGGTTGCCGTGACTATGGGAGCGTCTTGCAAGTGCCACCTTTTCGATCAATCCGGATTTTTTGGTAAAAAAAGCGACCGAAAACGCCGATGCTAGCTCTTCTGCAGATCGTGGCCCTTACACTGTTGCGTAAGACTCTATCACGCCCGTCGATTCAAATTCGTGACGTCCTTACCGAAACACGTGATGCCACCATTTAACATGACAGCGTTAAGGCTTGCATTCTTCAGGAAACCCGGCGCTGTGGACGATAAAGCAGGTGGCCCACCTGGCTCTCAGGTCACGTAATGTTGTGGTGCGATCAAAATCTGTCCACGGAGTTGTTAGCAGAGTGCTCACCGTGCAGGTGGCAGATAAATTAATGAGTGCGCGCGAGCAGTTGCTCGAAGAGAGCTACCTTTGTCTCACAAACCCCGCCAGAGGCTATGTTGTGTCTGAAAAAGCCACTTCCTGGGGCAGGGGCGAATCGCTTAACTGCTGCACCACTACGCCAGGGGTGGCATGAGGACCCGCCTCAATCTATGTGTGTTCAATAGAGAAATACAGTGTATGTGAAGTGGTGCGCAAAGAGGACCCAAACCTGAAGGGACCTATTAAAGCTTTCGCCTCATAACCTTAAAGCCGAGCTTGAGTGTACCCTTAAGTTTATTTTTTTTAAGTCGGTGCTGATGTGCCATACTCTCTAGGACCCGTACCGAAAAATTTATGTGGGCTCACCAATTTTCTTGCAGAATCGGCTGATGATGGCGACCTCTGCAAATTATTCCGGAGGCCTCTAGAATGGCGTCCCTCATAGCCTATGTGTCTCTTCGGGGAGTTAAACCTCTCAATTTAAAATCGATATTTTATCCACGAAGTGAGAAAAAGGCAATCAGTTTGAAGAATGAATGTACACAATATATAGAATATTGGATACATAGAAGTGAATTTCGAGCACTTGTGTTACCTATTTCAACGACGCTTCTGAGCATTCTAGCGTTAGTTTGCTTTGCAGTGCAGGTTACGCGCAGTCTCTGCAACAGCCTACTCACTGCTACTTCTTCAGTGGCTTACGCATGCCTGGAAATCTGTCGATCGAAAATTAAGTCACTGATTTTGTGGGACGCCTCATGTCACCCAGTCAGTGTTTTGGAGCAATGCAGAATGCAGGTCTGTCCTACAGTTTGAACACAACGTAATAGCCTGTTTGGCCGCGTTACACGCTTTACGAAAGTAAAACTCTTATAGTGAAGGTGCAGAAAGTGGCGTAAGAGGACTATGAGAATTCTATCTGTGTGAGCCCAGATAGCTCGAGTGGAAGGCTGCTTTAGTAATTCATTTTCCAGCTACATAAATCTAGTTTCTTTAGTGTCTTTAACGCTCACCAAGAGAGCGCCTTCATTCGGTGTGCGCGCACCTGTCCATAACGAGTGTTTGCAGTGCTTTGTGACAATATCTGCACCAAGAAAAAGCGCCCGCCTGTGCCCAGCAACGAACAAAACTTGTTTTGCACTCCCTCAGCCGGATGACAACGTGTTTACAGGGAATTTCAACTGTTCAACTAACCGCAGAGTATGTTTTTAGGCTCCACAGCATTTTCAGTAGGACGAACCAAGGTCTACACAAGGACACACTTCCTAGGAATTGTTGCTGCTGCTTCGGCAAACAGGTTCAAGGCTATGACATAATCAGATTTCAAAGTGAACGCTTTCGCCTGCGAACACGAGCTTGCGTGCTGGATGGTGAGAAAACCCACATGTAGGCATATTCCAAAATATCTCTTAACTGAACAATAGCGACGAACTTATCCTGCGTGTCCGATGGCATTGTTTGAACAAAGGAGAGCAAAGCCGCACAATGCGCTGAAACGTTACTGGAAAACTTCAAGACTTTTGGTACGCGCTTTTGGCCTGCGTGATAAATCTTTCGCGAACAAAAGAGCGCGCTGGCCGAAGCCATGCCAGAGCATGTGTCCGTGGAAAGACCACAGCCACAGTGGGATTGCAGTGTTATGCATTGTTCACATTCGAGCAAGTGGCAATAGGATTGTTATTTCGAAAGGACTTCCAACGAAAAAGCAACGTAGCTCGACTTTTTTTTTTTTGCACAACCGTAAGGCGACAGACGCTACACGGCCTCTCGCGAAAGGCACTGCAAATCGTGGGACGACGAGATTGGTTCTCATACTGGCCAATAAAAGTGAGGCGACAACACCACTGGCTGCAGCCGTCGCCACGTCTGAGAGTGTGTGCTTTTGGTCTGCCCCTTGCGTTACTTGTCTTTTTATTCTTATGCGAGCAGGCTGCTCTGCGCGGTTAGTATCGGCATCGATAAGTTGGCAATTACATCAAAACAACTCATATTTTAAAAGGGTTCGCTCTACGATGACATTAAAAAAGACTCGCGATAATCTAAGGGCATGTGCTTTTCGGCTAACGATACACCAGACTTGGTAATTCGGCAGCTTTTATTTCAAATCGCTTTACTTTGTGCGAAAGTTTCATTTGTATGGGACAAAAATGAGGGACGGTGTCACTCTGTGTTCCCAAAATATTGGAGCTGTAAAAAACAGAACGCCTGACCGGATATATTCGTGTTGTACAAAATTTACGAAGATGAATGAGAATCAAAAACCAGAACTTTCAAATTTTCGCGGTTTTGCAAAACAGGAAGGCAGTGGTGGGTTAATAGTTTGTGGGTGTTTTAAAGTAGCTCTCAGGCGACTATCTCCTCAGAATTAAAAGGAAACCAGGCTGCTTAAGAAATCAGCTTCGAACCTGAGGAGTTGGTTCACTTCACTTATGTTGGCTCCCAAACATACTCGCTGCATGCTTGCCACAAGGCTTCGACCGTAGAATTGGGTAGATAAGATTATGGTCATTCCAAAAAACGTCCTGAATGTTCGCCCTCTTTTAAGTTAAGGATGTGCTAGCGACGGCTACACCACCTCGTGGTGCACCCACTTTGAGCCGCACCTGGGTCATGCTTTCATGGATGGCATGTTTTTGTAAACCTGCGTCCCTGAGCCATTCGCACTCGCATTGGCCCACTGGTGCGGTCAAGTGTTCTTGATGACAACATACTACGCCGCTGACGTACAAGAAAAAATTAAAGACGCATGCCCGACGCTGTTTCCCGTGCAAATCCCAGGCAGCACGCGAGGTCTTAAAATCGTCTATGTAGAGACAAAACGGATAAAAGGGATTTTCCACCAAAATCAACTCTTTCGAGAGGTATTTTACCCCCAGGATTCGATGTATCCTATCGAAACGCTTAGAATAGAAATTTATAAGACGGGCCTTATGTCCGCCCTCTCTAATACACCTTACAGGCGATAGAAGTTTTGGCGGGAAAGACATCGAATTCTGGCTGGCTTTTTGGATTTGTGCTGAGTACAGGAAAGAAGACTGGTTCTCTGTCATGTCTCTTTAGGACATCTTATAGACGACAGAAGTACTGGAGGGTAAGCATCCTATTTCGGCGGGCCTTTCGGGCTCATGGTGTACGGGGTACAAGACAGCTTCTATCACTGCCCTCTTTAAGGCATAAAATAAAGAACAGAAGCTTCTGCAAAAAGGAATCTAATTGTGGCTGGTTATTTCCTCTAGGTGTTTTGTTCAGAGGGCATGTGGATGTCTTGACGTCTCTACCATCGCTGCGGCCTCCTCAAACGGCGCGCGCTCTCTTCAGCATTTCTGCAAGCCTGATTCATGATGTGCAGGTTCCTCATCATTGCGCTAACTTTGGGGCCACCCATGTTCGCAAGTAACACATCCGCAATTCTACCGTATTTCAGCAGCCGATCCTTCGCTGCTCGTCCGGCTTCACATCTGCATGGCGGCCATTGCTTTAGCAACACTTGCTGTTGGGTTAGTTGGTTATCGATAAAGTCTGAAGGACCAGCGCACAAAAACAACGGACAGAGTAGAAGAAGGACGACGTAGACAGAAGCGCTGACGTCTACGTCGTCCTTCTTCTACTCTGCCCGTTGTTTTTGTGCGCTGGTCCTTCGGGCCATTGCTTGCACCTTCGTTTCCTCTCCCTGCTCTTCGCGCCACCCCTATGGGGTGGTACCCTGAGAACTTCCCATCGCCGCCGGGTACTCGTCCTGCGGCGCTCTTCGCGCGAATCTAACATGTTATACCGGTGGTTCTGTTGTTCTTCGTGAGGTTTCTTGTCTGTACGGGAGATATCGCGCGTTCTTCCATTCGCTTGAGCGATGAGCGGATACATCCAACGGACCATCGACTAGCGACCATGAAAGAGAGGACCTCTTGGCGCCATCGCTGTGTAGTGGTTCCACAGTGATCTTCCGCTTCTCGTGCGACGATTCTACGGTGCTGCGTGCGTCCTAAATATATACCATTTCCTAGTGCTTCCGTCCGATCTCAGGGAATTGCGACCGCCTCCACGTGCGTCTCGTTGCTTGCATCCTCTTCCTTGCAGCTGTTGCAGCTGTAGCATGTCACTAGACTTTCGGTGCCTCTGCAGTCTGCTGCTATCTGGGCGGAGCGGATGGTGACGCTGGTGATCGCTCTTTCTTCCTGGATTGAACGAAGCGACTCTGTAATGTATCCGATGGCTGATGTCGGTGCAAGATCGATAGCCAACCGTAGCAGTCACCACCGGGTGTGGGCCTGAAGACCGCTCTATTAATGTGGTTGTTTATATTGCCTTACCTGGCACCGCCCGTCCAGCCGCCCGTTTTATTTTCCTGCACCAGCTGCGGCGTGCGGCGTTATACGAGTGTTATTCGACCACTCTCCTCTATTTGTCCAGCATTAGCACTCAGGAACTACATCTCTGCCTACTTTCTTACGCGTCCCCTTCTCCTTGCGTACACAATGTTAGCCAAGTCCCGTACTCCAGCCCTGGGTTCAAAGCAGTGCTCCTTTTGAAGAGCAGCAGAACCATGAGTGTTCATGTCCTAATAATATCACAATGCTCCTCTTATCTCGTTTACATGTATGGGTACGGCTTGATTCACACCTTTAAGTCACTATAAGAAATTTACTTTCGTTCTTGATGAGATAATTGATTCGCCTTGCTTTTGTTGTCTTCTCGACTTTCGGATGGACGAAGGAGCTCTGCGCCTTTTGTTTGCAGTGCGCCAAAGCTAAAATGGAAACGTTGACAACAATTTGTAGTAAAGACGAAGCCGTCATGAGCACGCCAAGCAGTGGGTGCATCCCGCATCTGAGTGAACACAATTTAGATCAATTCCTTGTGAGTTTATCGCTGAACTGATCTGTTTGCAGCCTTTACGACTGGGCACGGCAGCGCTACCAGGATGCGGTTCACCGACAATCCTTTCTTGCTTCTTGTGCAGCTTTTCTTGGCCCTGCTAGATCATGCCGGTGACAGAAGCATGCAGCTGCCTTCAAGAATGACTCACGGATCAGACACTGCCGACGTACGCCCACCAGACCAGCTACACGCGCCCACATGGGATCACCGATGGATTCTACAATCAGCGACCACATGCGCAGACCACTACATGCATCTGGGACAAGTGGCGACACCACCAGACTGGGCTATATATTGCCACCCCACGCGCGCGGCGGCCACTGGGCACGGCAGCGCTACCAGGATGCGGTTCACCGACAATCCTTTCTTGCTTCTTGTGCAGCTTTTCTTGGCCCTGCTAGATCATGCCGGTGACAGAAGCATGCAGCTGCCTTCAAGAATGACTCACGGATCAGACACTGCCGACGTACGCCCACCAGACCAGCTACACGCGCCCACATGGGATCACCGATGGATTCTACAATCAGCGACCACATGCGCAGACCACTACATGCATCTGGGACAAGTGGCGACACCACCAGACTGGGCTATATATTGCCACCCCACGCGCGCGGCGGCCACTGGGCACGGCAGCGCTACCAGGATGCGGTTCACCGACAATCCTTTCTTGCTTCTTGTGCAGGTGAGAAAACGCTACGGCGTTTGTATTCGCTCTAACCCATTCTTGTTGGTGCTGCCGTGCCCGCGGCTGTTGTTTGATGTTACTGTAAGCTTGCGCAAACTGCTATTGTTGGGGGGTGATATCGAAGCCAATCCTGGACCGGACACAGCTCAGATACTTACGCAGCTTCATGAAATTGCCTCTGACATAAAAGAAATAAAGGAGAAGCGGCTGGCGGACATAGACAATAAACTCGATGCTCTTGCTAGACAAGAGAAACAGGTCACTTCCTGCCAGGAGCAGGTCGCTCAGATGAGCGAAGTCATAGAAAGGTTAGAGGAAAGAATAGACGACTTGGACAACCGAAGCAGAAGATGTAATTTAATTGTCTATGGCCTATCGGAGAGTGAGGAAGAGACCAAGGAAACACTCAGAGAAAGGGTAAATAAAGATATTGTCCAGGATAAACTAGATCTCGACGCAGTGGCCATCGAGCGTATCCACCGTTTGGGGCAGCCTGCTGGAAACAAAATTAGACCTGTTATTATGAAGCTTTTAGACTACAGAGAGAAAGAATCAATACTGAAACGAGGCTTCAAGCTTAAAAATTCCGATCTGTCCATTGGCGAAGATTTCTCGCGGAAAATTAGAGATATTCGGAAAAAGTTGTGGGACAGCGCGAAGCCTAACCGGGGCAATGGCGACAAAGTGTCCCTTTCCTTTAATAAATTGTACATTAATGGTCAAGCATTTGTCTGGGACAGTGAAAACGCAGTGAAAGTGCCGTTTGGAAAAAAAAACGACAAAGCAACTACCCCAGAAAGCCAAAACGACAACGTCTCCAGCCCCCGAATGACGCGTCGAAGAGCACAGTCAAAAAAATAAAAGTATTGAACATAAATGCCAGAAGTGTAGTGAATAAAGTAGAGCAACTCGAAATTGTCCTCATTGACCAAGATCCAGATATTGTGGCTGTCACAGAAACGTGGCTCTCGAGTGATATTGGTAGTCAAGAAATCTTCCCTCCGAACTACTCAGTGATGCGTAAAGATAGGCTTTCCCGGGGTGGTGGCGTTGCGTTATTGATAAAGAACCACTTTTCCTTTATCCCTCTGCCGGACATCCCGGGAGCAGAGGCAGTGTTTTGCAAGATTCTATGTGATGGTGTCAGCATTGTCGTGGGATGTGTTTATCGGAGCCCCTCTTCCGGACATGATTGCTTGAGTGCTGTACACGATTATATGCAAGTGCACGTACGGAACTCTAGACTAATCATCATGGGCGATTTTAACCTTCCGGATATTGACTGGGGTAGCTTGCACCATACTGATCCGGCCTCAGATGCACTCATTGATTTAATGCTGAATTTTAATCTATATCAAACAGTCTCCCGTCCAACTCGCATACTAGGCACAGCAAAAAGCATTCTCGATCTAATACTAGTAAGCGAGAACTTCCCAACACACCAGACTAAGCTTGACATAATCGACGGAATTTCTGATCACAGTATACCAGTCTGCGAGTTACCACTCAATATTCTAATAACAACCCGCTCCTCCCAATCGACAGTAAGTAATTTTAATAGAGCCGACGACGCTAGTATAACAACACATCTTGCACACGAGTTTCAGATGTTTGCCGAAGCAGCATCTGAAGCAAGCGCAGATGTAAACTCCCTCTGGCTCCAGTTCAAGGAAATCATTTTTTTCTGTATATGCAGATATGTCCCCTCAAAAAACAAGCGCGTTAAAACAAAGAACCCGTGGATCACGCGAGAGGTCATTCATGCAAAACGCAAAGTGAAAAGGCTGCGTCGCTCTATTAAGTCCAAAGGTACTAACCCCGACAGAACACAAAAATTAGCCAGTGCAGTTGAAATCTTCAAGGATAAAATGATGAAATCAAAGGAATACTACTTTAGTGTTACGCTGCCTGACTTCCTTACTTATAGCCCACACAGGTTCTGGAACCACTTCCGCAATAGAAACACAGCAGGACACGAACAGACACCAGAGGAAAACAGTGCGAAGGCTAATTACTTTAATGACTTTTTTCAGTCCGTATTTACCACCGATAATGGCGTTATTCCCCAGATGGCAACCACCCGAACTTCAGATATCAGAGAAATAAACATAACTGATGACGGAATTTTCAATCTTCTCTTGAACATCGATACGAAGAAAGCCAGCGGGCCTGATAACATACCCAATGCATTTTTGAAAAGATACGCCGAATGGTGCAGCAAATATCTCGGCATAATATTCCGCAAATCACTTGCTGTGTCAAAACTACCGGATGACTGGAAGCTGGCGAAAATCATTCCGATCCATAAAGGAGGAGATATCAGTAGTGCATCAAACTTCAGGCCCATTTCACTGACTAGCACAGCATGTAAAGTTTTCGAACACATAATCTCAAAACATCTAACAGATTTTCTAGAGCATAATAAGTTGATATCACCTGACCAGCATGGTTTCCGCCGAGGGCTGTCGACTATCACTCAGTTAATCGAAGTCGTTCATGACTTGGCCCTCAGCATCGATACCTGCAGTCAAACTGATATATTACTACTAGATTTTTCCAAAGCGTTTGATTGCGTGTGCCATAACAAACTAATCGCAAAGCTGCAGTGCATGATCGGGCGGGGGGAAGTTCTGGGTTGGATCAAAGAGTTTCTATCTAACCGTTCTCAATTTGTAATCTTTCAAAATATGCCTTCTAAAATAACCGCGGTCACTTCGGGAGTTCCGCAAGGCTCCGTTCTTGGCCCACTTCTCTTCCTTATCTATATTAACGATATAACCACTCAGATTAAATGTAACATTAAGCTATTTGCAGACGACTGCATCATCTACAGGAAAATAGAAAGTCCGGAAGACCACATTGCGCTTTCCCAGTCACTTGACGCTGTGGTGGATTGGTGTGACAGATGGCAGATGACCGTCAATTCTAAAAAATCAGTGTGCATGACAGTAACCAGGAAAAAAGTATCCTCATCTTTCCCTTACAGCATTCACGGTACGCCACTCATGAAAGTCTCCCAGCATAAGTATCTTGGTGTTACACTAACCGCTGACTTTAGATGGGACGTACACATCGCTAATGTAACATCGACAGCCTTACGAAAACTGTTTTTTTTTGAGAAGATGCATCCGACTCGCACCAGCATCTACTAAACTCCTAGCATACAAAACTTTCATAAGACCTATTTTAGAGTACGCTCACACTGTTTGGTTTCCGCAAACAACCACTAACATAGCAAAACTAGAAAAAATACAAAGAAAGGCACTACGGTTCATCCATAACAAATATAAGCGTACTGATTCCCCATCGAACCTTGCAGCTATTTCAGGACTCCCGACGCTATCAATGAGAGCAAAGCACGCGCGTTTAAAAATTTTTGTACCAACTGTTGCATAATGATTATAACATCAATGTGTCAAAATATATTTGCCCGTCCCAGACTCGACCGACACGACACAAACATGCGCTCACTCTAACTGATTATTCCTATCGCACAGATGCACTTAAACATTCATTTTTTCCTGTAGCCATCCGAGAATGGAACAAACTGGATGCCTCGATTACTCATGCGCCGACCTTAACAACTTTCGCTACAAGGCTCGAGGCCGGTATTGCCGCAGAGTAACGCTCTCAGTGATGCACATGGGCCTCTGGGTATTGATAATCCGTTTCACATCCGTTCTTTCTTGTCGTCTTAATCAGTGCATCACCCCTTGCGTAGTCATAGTTTGTTTTCCTGGGTTCAATTGTCCGCTATCCTTCAGTATTATTATTGTTTCCAACATATACGTATCTTGTCTTGAGCGCCAAGGTTTTTTTTTTTTTTTTCGCTTCTACGTGCATGTTGTTCACTGTTAGCCGTGTTTGATCACTTCATATGGTAACCTTGTCTGGAGCCGATTGTACATAGTTTGTCCTCAGGTAGGCAAATGAACCACTGTTCTACCAGATTTATCTTTGCATGTGTTCTTGCCGCATTTTGAAATTTCCTTGTGTTGTGTGATGTAGTTCTTGCCTCATTGTAACTGTTGTGTATGCCCACCTGCTAGGGCCCCGTAAAGGGGCCTGCAGTATTGAAAATAAATAAATAAACTTCGTGGCTTATAAAATCTACCTCGTGATGAAGGAATAATCGCGTGCAACACAGGCTGTGCAAGAGGCTGAAATGTTCACATTCCGCTTCACATATCTTACATTATTAATTTTGAATTGGTTTAGGCCGGTTGTGCAATAGGCATTTTTTTTTCTTCGAGTGCCCACCATCTAGAGAATGTTTTGCGACTTAACCAGCACGGACCTGTATACGCAAATCAGCGCGACTGAAGTAGCACGTCTAAGATATCCCGAATGGCATTTTAGCTGCTTGTGTCGTAATGCTTGTTTTTTTTTATGTGGAAACATTCAAGTTCATCAGATACTATGATACAATCTTTTTTCAGGGATGCTGTTTTTCTCCGATGCCCCATTTAGTAGAACCAGAGGTGCTGATGTGCCGTTTGTACCGAATAATATATTTTATTCATCATAAAAAACGTATTGTTTTGATATTGTTTCTTTTGATTTATACAGAATAGCAGCAGTTGGTACCAGCGCCCTGCTTGCAGCGTACAGCAGGGTTCCTGTGCAGTTCACAGCGCAAGATTGATGTGGGCCCATAGGCACTAACTATCCGTTTCGCTGAACAAAACAAACACGATTCGCAGGTACAAACGTCGCGTCACAAACATCTTCTAAACTATCTGCTTGAACTAGCTGCTGAAATTAGTTGCTTTAAAGACTTCTATCTCAGTTTGTGCTACGTGAGCTGTCATAAGGACACATTTTGTTGCTCTTCGCTTTCTTGCGTGGCGATCCCACCCATCGTTTATGAAAACAGGTGGGGCAAGGTTCACTGAACACAAGACTCCATTTCACGTCATAGAAAATTTGTGTTACTTGAGTTGACCCAGCAAACAAAGATAACCCTCAACGTGCTCCTAAATATAAACCACCGGCATTCATATTGGACAAGGAATCCTGTGAAAATTAGGTCCAGATGCTGTCAATCCGAGTTGACACCATTTGAACAACATAATTAGGCTATGACATGTAGCAAAGAATATTGGAAATGTCGATGTTGAGAGCTTATCGTTGCACAATTCTCATTAACTATTTATTGACTGTGATTGATACACTTAGTTTCACGTTATACGCTCTCGGGGATCCGTCATTTACATGCCGATGGCTCACATTAGCACGTTATTAACACTTCCCGTGAAGCTTGTTGGAGAATTGATAAAGATGAAAGTAAGGGAGCCTGAATGGCACTTAATGATACATATGAATTATGTGCTTTCGGAAGTGCCATGTCTGACTGCATTAAGACACACAGGCGGGCTAGTCCATAACTCGAATGGCAATGCATATTTTAACCGCAGAAACAAAGAGTAACGGAGGAAATAAGGGACAGGACAGGACCCGGATTCAAGTGAGGTTTTTTAGTGACAAGTCACATGTACAGACGTAAGCAAGCTTGTCTAGAGCGCCGGAATGGTGTGCAGCGGAAGGAATAAAGTGCAATACCAGCGAAGCTGCTTCCTTAGGTGTACGATGCTGAGGCTTTAATTGCTTGTAAATGCATGCGTCTTCGATTGAGTGCAAGTACTGGCTCTGAAAGTGTGTACATGCTCTAAAATTTTTATTCGTTTGCTTCACAGCGGTACGCTCGAGCGCTCTGACAACCTTGCTCGCCCCGGTATTGCCGGAGACGGATTAAGTGCTCAGAACGAGAGAACGTGCAAGAAAAAAAAACAACGCTGGAGGCGATATGTCTTTTTTGTCTCGCCGTGTACATTAGTTAATTGAATAATTCATTTATCACACTTATTTCAATGTGCGGCACGTTCAATAGATGGGGTTATAGTTTTGCAAAGGTTTGGTTTTGTTTGTGCGAATTTAACGTCCCAAAGCGACTCAGGCTATGAGGAACGCCGTAGTGAAGGGCTCCGGAAATTTCGACCACCTGGGGTTCTTTAACGTGCACTGACATCGCACAGCGCAGGGGCCTCAATGATTTCGCCTCCATCGAAATTCGACCGCCGTGGCTGCGATCGAACCCGCGTCGTTCGGGTCAGCAGCCGAGCGCCATAACCGCTGACCCACAGCGGCGTCCACAGCGATACAAAGGAGGTCCCGAAGTAAAACTGTCCTGGGGGTATCAAGAGCTTGCAGAACAATGCTTTCACAGCACCTAAGAACCTTGCCGAGATGTGCAACATGGTGAACAAGGCAAAAAGAGAAATTGCCAAAGAAAACAGGCCGACAGGTTTGTCACGTGGCAAAGCCCGGTTATCTTCTATAGGACCTCTTGATCAAAAGTAGAAAAAAAAACACAGCGGTTGAGCTACATATAAATTAGTGTATGTAAAAAGTACAGCATTGAAAACTAAGGAAACATCATAATACAATGCAAAAGAGCAAAGAAAAATATTTGCAAAAACTAAAATTACAAGAACGATGAAAAGTATAAAATGAAAATAGTACAGGAAAGATACGCATGCGATTCCTTGGCTCATGCGTTAACACCGGCAAATAACATACGAAGCGGGAAAATAATAGATTTATCAGCAGATGGAACCAGGGTAGAATATGTTTTCAGTGAGTGGTGAAATGAATGTAAGTTTTCTTGTGATTTTCTTTCGAATTGCATTGAATTCGAAACAGAGACGGCTCAAAAGTATGTTGTTTGTTTTCCATAATTAGTGCAGACTTTCGCGACTAGTAGGTTTAGTTAATCAGCCAATGTAGCGTGACTGATAGCTAAAAACCATTAAGCACAATTTGAGTGTTACATGCACAAAAGATAAGTGATGCTACAGCGGCGGTCGTTCGAAAATCTCCCTAGAATGATGTTTCAATCCTTCGCCTTATTATGCTAAGCAGCACTCCAGCAGACTACAGTGGGTAGTTACCGGTGAAATTCGAAAATAAATGCAGCTTGCCGGAGCTCTGCCACCGTTGCTGCATACACCAGGATGCTCGCCAGCTTCTCGACTCATCGTGTGGTCATTCGCGCACCAAGCACAAGAGAGGCAGATCCGACGCTTCCAGAGGAGCACTGGACCACTAGGTCCACTAGGACCGCGAGGAGCACTGGACCGTTCTGGGCCACTAGGAGACGCAGGTGACGCAGCGAGGCAATTGAGGCAGCAGCGGCGCATCCTGGACTGTTTTGTTCCTCGGTGCTGCATAGCAGCGTAAGCACGTGCAAGCCATAAAACGTAACACTGATCAGTGTACTATAAAACGTAACACTAATCATAACACCATAAAATGTAACGCAAGCCATAAAACGTAACACTGATCAGGATTCGCAGGGGACGCAAGCGACGCAATTGAGGCAGCAGCGGCGCATCCTGGACTCTTCTGTTTCCGGTGATGGATAGCAGCGTACGCACGTGCAAGCCATAAAACGTAACACTGATCGGGTTAGTCTACACTGCTGGTGTGTGCCTCGCGTTCTTTCTTCGAGATAGTGCAACTCTCTTTCAGAGAGCTATAGGGATGCTTTGCCAAGGCACTTATGAAATTCTTTTTTTGTACAACAGGTTCATACATTTTTGTTCTGTAGCTGGGAAGGAAACATTTCAAAGATGCGCGTGTTTTGAATCTCAGCCGTGTAGTTCCAGCACCGAGGACTATTGTCGGCCAACTCCCCGTCAATGCTTCTATGGCTGCGCTATGCCCTCGTAATCTTCAAATTAGGCACTCTCCGGTTTTTCCGATGTAGCGTCCCTCGCAGGAAAGTAGTGTTCGATAGATGGCAGCGCTTTTGCACGGACACACCTGTCTGCGCGTTTTACACGGCAATGCTTTTTTTTTTCCCCAGACCATCAAAATATCAAGCGCTTGAAAAACAATGATTTCACAGCACCTACGTACCTTGCAGGGATGTGCAACATGGTGAACGAGGCAGAAAGGGGGGATTGCCACAGAAGACACGCCTACAGGTTTGCTACGTGCCAAAGCACGGTTATCTTCCGAATACCGCTTTCCTACGGGAGATGCTACGTAGGAAGAAGAGATAGGTGCATGAACGCAGTAGAAGTATTGGCGGGAGTGAGCATCTGACCGATAATTGGCGCCGGTGCCTCGGCTGAACGCTTCAGTTTAAAAATATGCACGTCCTGAAAACGTTCTCTTCTCAACTTAGCAGGGAAATATATTAAAACTACTGTATTAAAAAAAGAATTTATAAAGCGCGTTGGCAAAGCATCTCTTTCGCTGTCTGTAAAAAGAGCTGATATATCTCGAAGCAAGAACGCGCGACTAACGCCAGCATGATAGACTGCCGTAAAGAGTTTTGCGTTGTCTGACTGGCAGCATGCTTAAGCTGCTATCTATTGCGTGATGTGTCGGTACAGCAAACCTCAGCTGAAGGCCGCGTCTTGTTCAATCCATTCTTTCCTGCGTCCCTGTTTTTTGCACGGTTAAAGTACGACAACATTAAGTTACAGATCCCAATATTAACGCCCTGCTTTTAAAGTAAAAGCCTGTCACAAAGCCATTCTTTATAAACAAAAAAGCATCTTTCTTCCAGCCTCCTCAACAGGACGTGTATTCAGGAAAGCTGCCATGTCGAAAAGGTCGATCTGATCAGAATAGCTAAAGAAAACTGCAAAATACTGCACAAGATTACAGTGATAGAACTCCCAATTTCACCACCAGTCGGTATACCATCTAAATTTACTTTTACTGTTGACTGCCAAAAAGCGACCCGCTCTTTCGCAGAGCATCGTTGGCTAAATTGGGCTTGACCTTCGTTGCAGGTCGCGCTGCCGTAGGCTCGCCCTGAATACGAGGACAAGGTCTGAGATCGCTTCAGATAGCGCGCACAGATCGTCCGTAAGTTTCTAGTGATCTGGTGCTGCGATCTGACCTCCATGTCAGGTTTCGGGCTTTCTAGTGAAGTGAATTGCGTCCAATTTTGTCAGTGTCTACGCTGTCTCTCGCTGGAATCATTGCTCTGCAAGCATTTGATATTATGGCGCCCTGCATCCTTGGGAGATAAAAGCAGTTTACGTCTTAGTTTACCGTGATTTTAGTATGACATTGGTGACCGCCATATTTGAAGTCAGGTACTTACACCGGACCGTTTTCCTGCACAGAAACGCGCCCGGCGCGCAATTCAATTCATTCCCGTTTAATGTCTTGAATGTCGCTCCTGGCTTCAATGCTTTAACGTTGCGACATAAAAATTAGGCATTCTGTTCAGAAGGAAATAAAGGTGACGGGAGCTATGACTTTTTACTGACGAATAAAATATACATTTTTAACTTGAGGCTTACGGGGTTTTCAATTTATTTGGATAATATAAACCACTTTTTCTTACGTATAATCAGCCGTCTATATGCACGGGTGAGCCAAAAGATTTTTTACGTTTTGTCATTGTTGTTCGTTTTTGCTTTTTTGCCTTCCAAATCGGACTCGGATATCACTAACTTTCTGAAAAATTTCTAACTAAGGAGTCATAATGTCACAGATACACGGCAATCTGTATACAAATAAAAACAGCTTCCCCTTGACCGAATAATATCCCACATCAAATTGTTTTGAGGTCAAATTAAGCCCTGGCTAACGATGGCCTGAGAGGTTAACAAAGATTAAATGCGAAGCAAACTTGTTTTGTATTAGCTCTCTGAAGCAGGCTTGCGTGTACGTGAGTGTAGATCACAGAAGGCTTCTCTCAGCCAACTTGTTTATTTTCGTTACGCTAGCACTAACTCAATGTCGCAGACGTCTTGGCTCCAAGCTACGCCATCTGGTGCCTTTTGTTATCTAACAGTCTGTATAATCGAAGCGAAATCTACCCGCTCTCCGCGTCGACAGAATCGATACTTCCGATAGCGAAGACCACGTCCTGCATTAAAGATGCGGCATTGACCCACTTAGGAGGCTGAAGCGGGCAAGAATGAATGGACTTCCAGAAATAACTGTTCAGTCGATCGTCGCTTGTCACGGTGCAAGCCGCGACCACGTATGGCCTGCCCACGATCATGGTGATGTGTCGCATTTTTTACCGACAAATCTTGGGACCTTTGTTGGCAGCCTACATCGTCAGTGCCACCGTTCATGAATCGCCTCTGATTCGAACCGACTCTGGTCTTGTTTCCGGCATCCGGGAGGCTGTTGACGGCAAAGATGTCGACATGTATCTGGGCATTCCATACGCTGAACCTCCTGTGGGACTTCTCCGCTTCAGCAAAGCGGTTCCTGTCAAGCCATGGAATGGAACTCTCGAAGCCAACAAGAGGCCAACGCCCTGCCCGCAGACCGTGCACTATCAAACGGACGAAGTGAGCTTCTACTACACCAAAAACTCGGAAGACTGCCTGTACCTTAATGTCCGCAAGCCGGCGGCAGAATGCAACGACACCACCTGCGACACGAAGCTTCCTGTTGTCGTCTTCATCCACGGTGGCACATTCCAGTGGAGCGACTCGGGCCTCTTTATGCACGACGGAAGCAACTTTGCAGCTCTTACTGACACCATCTTTATCAACTTCAACTACCGCCTCAATGTGTTCGGTTTTCTGTCAGCCGGAAATGCGGAGGTTGCTGGAAACTGGGCCCTGTGGGACCAGAACCTAGCGCTGAGGTGGGTTCAACGCAATGTCAAGAAGTTTGGTGGAGACCCAACAGAAGTCACCATTATCGGACACAGCGCAGGTGGCATTGCTGCCGGATTCCATGCCATATCGCCGGAAGCCTCTGGGCTGTTTAAGAGGATGATTCTCCAAAGCGGCAGCCCGATCAATGTCGTAGCCAGCTTGTCAGCTCGCTCCGTCGAGAGTGTTATGACACTCGGCTCGGATTTAGCGTGCGACGGAGTTCGCGATCGCAAGCTTGGCGTCGTCATGGAATGCTTGAGAGGCGTGAACAAGAGCCTGCTGCTGGGACAGCTGAGCGGCGTTGATCTGCGGAAGAGCTTTCATGGGCCGGTCTATGGTGACGGATACCTTCCGAAGGACCCGCTTCTTCTTAGCACATGGAAGGACAGGATCATGAGCGAACAGATAATGATTGGTACCACGTTCAACGAAGGCTCCATATTTCTCTACAACGCCATGAAGCTCGTACCGCAGCTCAGAGACCTGCTTAAGGATGACTACAGGTCGACCATTACTGTAGCAATAAGCACTACTATGGGAATTCCCCTGAGAGCTTCGAAAACAATTGTGAAAGCCTATTTCACGGACTCTAAAACCGAGCATAGTGAAGACGAAGTCCTTCAGATCCTCAGCAATATCCTCGGAGACGGTCTTTTCGTGTGTCCCGCAACAGTATTCGCAGACGCGGCGTCCCAGCAGAAGATTCCCGTGTACAGATACGTGTTCGATTACAGGCCGTCATTCAGCTTCTGGCCTGAGTGGTTCAAAGTTGCCCACGGTGACGACCTTCCTTTCACTCTGGGATCGATGATCTTTTATAATGACCGGAACAGATTTGACCCCGGTATTCGGCGGGAGGATTACTACCTATTCGGCAACCTGAAGTACACTGAGAAGGAGAAGGACTTCATGAAGGCGATGGTGGAATCGATGTCGCAGTTCGTCAAAACAGGGTAAGTGTGTTAAATCAGTTCATGTTTGAAATAATCATGCAGTAATAGGTTCGACGAAGACATTTAGACTTGAAAATACTTCCAATACATTTAGCTGCGAGCAGTTAAAGTGGAAACGCATCCGTAAAAGTTAAGAATTTTGCTTCTTGTGATGTGGTAGTGTGCTACATTTTTAATGTGCGCTTCTTTATTTCGCTTTTAATGCGGAGCTGGTCACCGCAAAAATGTTCATCGGGGCATGCTGTATCATTAATAAAGTACCCTAATCTGTAGTGAAAACTGTAGCCAAAGAAGTCAGCTTTGAATTTTGTTTGCCGTTGAGTCCAAATCACAGTACATCTACGTGGTGCTATTTGACATTAACAAAGATATGCTTTCTCGAATACATTTAGTTCGCATTTTACGTAGAATGGTGTGACTAGGATTACTGGCCAATAGATAGTGGGTTCTTTTATTACAGCTCATATGTTGAAACATTTCCGAAAATGTACAGTCAGCTTTGCTTCGTCGGCAAATAGCTTATAATGCCTCTCTTATGAAAACCTTATCGAAGATGTCTCTCACCTTTCCCGAATAACCGGAAGCTCTCACTCTAAGAAAACGACCCATTTTTTTACCACCGACTGGTACCGCACTGCAGCTTTAGGAAGACTATCTCAAAACAAAAAGCGATTGTAAAAAAAGTCGGCGGAGACACTTATGACTGCTTACTTGTGAGAAGCCGTAAGCTTGCGACGTCACTTTGTTGTGAACGCAGTCGGCGCGTGCTGCGACGTGATGTAACCGGATGCCACGCAGCTGGCAATTCTACCTCTGCATGGCTCTACATGGTCGCCGCTCCCTTCAGATACCCGCGCTAACTTTGTGAGGCAGTTGCCGCCGTACAGCAGCCCTCTCTCCGCCTTAAGGGTATGACGCGAAAGCTAATGGGTTAATGCCCATGTATGCGGAATCGGTGTTTCTGTACTTAACATTCATAGATCTCTGGAGTTCTCATACCAGTCCTGGCGCAGTGGTGCAGCGGTTAAGCGTTGCGCCACTGCTGGGATAGGATGTCAGGGGCTGCTACGGGTGGAATTTGGGCTATCCAGGTTGTCGCGAGCAACAGCACGCAACCAGTCATCTGGACCACCACCTTCCAGGTTGCACGAGAGTGTCATCTTTAATGAGTACCATCTTGTGTCAACGCACACACACAGACGGGTTTTCGCTGAATGGGGCAAGTAAGACTTACGCCTTAAAAACATATTTACTTATTTGCCCAACAAAGCATTCCGGCTTTTGCGGCCACAATATTAGCCTCAAGGTGCCGCCATGGTGGATCAATGGCTATGGCGCATGGCTGCTGACCCGAAAGACGTGGGTTCAATCGCGGCCACGGCGGCCACATTTCAATGGAGGCGAATTGTTAGAGGCCCGTGTGCCATGCGAGATCAGTGCACGCTAAAGAACCCCAGGTGGCCGGAATTTCCGGAGGCCTTCACTACGGCGTCCCTCATAGCCTGAGTTGCTTTATGAAGTCAAACTTCATAAACTGAAATGGAACTTTAACTGCTCAGATTCAAACATGAAGGTCATCAGGCATCTGCGCCACCTGAACGCCTAGAGCTTTCATACTTGTAATTGAACGCCATAAACCTGAAGATAGTGAATAACACTATGTTATACTTGGCACGCTTGGGTTAAATTATTTCACCTTTCATTTTGTTTTTAGAAAACCAACTGTACCTGAAACCCAAAAATCATGGCCAAAGTACTCTTCTTCGAACCCGGAGTACATCAATATCGCACCCGGAAATACAACCCGCCAGTTCGGACCAAGGAAGAAACTCTGCATGGTCTGGAAGAGTGTACTGATGAAAGAGTGAGCAACTTTCATACATGTGCTTAAGGACGTGATACATTAATTTTTATCAGATGTCCTGCAGACCTCTGCACGCATTACAAAAAAGGGGAGTCATCAAAGAAAAAAACTACATATGCGCTCTAAAACTCAGAGCTAAAAATAGGAGTAAGTAAGAAAATAGGCAAGCTTCGTGTGATTATCAGCGAATCGATGAGAAGAAGTGCTAAATACATCTAGAAAAATACATATTTAATAGTATAAGCAAATACTAAAGATGTTTAGTAAGAACAACAATAATGCAACAATCAGAAATCGCGAAACATTTCATGTCTAAGTTGCACATAAAGGTTGCATGATGCACATAAATCTTTGGTATGTTTAATTCAATTACAAAATAATAAAATGCAAAGCATTGTTAAGGCCAAGAAGTGCAATAAGATGGAAACGAGACATCAACGTGGGATTAAAGTGACTGTCGTGACTTGCGGCATACCGCGGTAAAATTTGAAGGTCCGTTGAAGTTGCGTAGTAAATGCGGGTAACTTGTATTGCGTCACACGAAAGCAGCAGTGTAGTTCTAGTTGCAGCGACAGGTTTAATGCAGGCATTTTTTCACACCCCAGAAAATTCGATTTTACATCCAAAAAGCGCATGTTCTGAATGTTATTTTTCTATCAGAGTGCATCTACGCACTCATGGCGGTCTGATCCTATTTGCGCTAAACGTTTTTGAGGCACTCTTTGTCGAAAATTTTATATTTTGCTTCGTACTCTCAGCATCGAAAGTTTATCGCCGATGGAGGGGGGGGGGGAGGGGGGTGTAGATGCCTTATTTTCCTCGCCTTTCATCGCAACCTTGCTATTCAGTTGCTTTTGAATCAAAAACGTTCAATGCGAAGGTTGGGCGCGTAAAATGGGTTGAAAACCTCTTTAGGGGAAGAAACATGGTATAAAATTTGAATACACGCTATAAATTTTCGATTTAATTGCTTTTGCATGGTATTTATATGTATTTATATTATTTAAAGTGGGTGATACGGCGGCTGATCACGGCTAGAGAGAACGTCTGCAAATAAGTTACGATGCCAATTTTATGAAACAACCTGCAATAGAATTTATTGCTACAAAGGAACTAGCAACCTGTTGACATGAATATAGCCGGTCGACTAGGGAGTATGCATTGTTGAAATTCCAAAAGAATCGCAATTTCAAATTCGGCTGCCGTTAAATTTAAAGGCTTATCCTGATACGATGTAGCAGAAAGGCGTCCCATTTTATGCTAATGGTCAGCAGAAACAGTTCCGTACTCATTTCTTTGTGTGCTGTGGTAAACTGGAATGTTGATTATTTCCTCTAGTGAACCAAAGGCTACCACCCAGTCACAACAAAATAAGCGCACTCCCCAGAAAATACCACGCAGGACATCGTCGGCGGCCAGCAAAAAGGTGCCACAAGGGCCGGAGAAGCAAGTGTCAATGGCTCCGGAAAGTTTATTTCTTGCTCATTACATTACCATCGCATGTTTTGCATTCGTATTGTCTGTGCACATCAATTCATGCTTAAGTTTTTTATGACCAATAAAAGAAGTTTTTCTGTGTTGTATATTCTGTCGCAGTTTTCTCTTTGTTTGGACTTCTACACAATACTCCTTTTAGCGGTCCAGTACCAAATGCGTGGAACCAACATTTCTTAGTTATCCTGACATTTCGTTGTATATTGTTTCTTTGGATAAAACTTCGCTGCATATCATGATGGGAAGCTGTTGCGACAGGAGTTAGTGAGAAATCAGCTCCATTCCGTGTCAGAACATTGAGCGTTGTTGCCTCGGGCGCCAGATGATGAGACTGATGAACCATCAGCAAAAAAATACTAAGAGCACGACTTCACCCTTCTGTCGTCATGCGGTGAATCTCTCTCCTTATTTTACGGTGTTATTTATTTTTATTTCGGGTGGAAATGAATGGAGTGCTTGAAGGCTTTGACAGAAATACACACCCGCAAAAATTAACTAAGCAAAACAATTACTACTGTATATTTCCTTGTGATACTGGAGAAAAGTTTACTAGAATCGTAGCGCAAAGATATGCATGGCCGACGACATCATTTTCGAAGCATAAGTCGCTAACGTGGTTGATATACGTAGCTGACATATATATTTTTAACAACTTCAAATTTATCAGCGGTACCAGTCAAAATTGAATCGCAGACGTCGAATAACCGAACCCTATTCGACTCAGAAACAAGAAGCTGATTAATCCGCTAAGTGTTATTCGAAATGTGCATGATTTAATTAATATTACTTGATTCACGTGCGTATTTTGTTTTTATTTTACTTATTGTGTTCCGTGATGCACAGTACTTTCTCCATGGCTTTCGTGTCGCTCGTGATATTTTTTTGTAATAATAAATGAACTTCATAGTTTGGAAACTTACGTATTAAGCGGTTGTTTTGTTAATGAAAATTTTTTATGGCACAAAGACTACTTTTGTCCAAAGAACGCCATGGCGCTGGGTGTTTTTGCCTGCACAAGCATTGCTTCGTCTAAGCTCTGTTATACACGTATATCTTTATGGCACCACTTTCGCACAATGCCTTCCTGAAGGTATGTAAGGAATAAATAAATAAATAAATAAGTAAACAAACAAATAAATAAATGGTACTTTTGCGCGTATTTCAGGTTTGATTCTAATGTAACCATAAAAATGTATTCTGTCTGTCAACTACGATTTCTATTTTATATTACTGCTTCCTGTGAGTCGTTAGAAACAGAGAACCGACAGGATATAAAGCTATTACAGGCGCTCCGGCTATCGCTGTTAAATAAAGCTGCCTTCCAGAAGAAATTGGATGATTCGAACGTTTCATAATCTGAAAAAAGCCTAGCTGCTGGAGTCTTGTTGTTGTCGCACAATGAAAAGAAACAGCGGAGCCTGTTTGCTAGATGGGGCGCCCCAGGCATGGAGCTCTACAAGGCTTGGAGCTGCGCAAGTTTTGAATCTCAGCAGTAAGCTTCGCAAGTTCGTCCGGCTAGGACGGTTTAAAAAATGGGCGTATACATTTTTGGACTGGGACATTTCTCAGTCCTGCTGAAAAAAAAAAAGAACCAATGATGAATTTCAAACAGAGCGCATGTAGAAAAATAAGTCAAACTTATGTATACGGCTAAACGTACCAGAAACGGCTGTATGTAGTCGTCCTCTTTTCGTTTTGCATGCTTTTCTTTATTTGCGCTATTTTCAAATTATGCTGGCTCCAGAATGTATAAGAAATGTATCCATTATACGTCTATAAGCATAAAATACATGCTGTAACTAAAGTGACTGATTATTCACTTGCAGAACGCCCCGCTAAATTACCTCGAGCATACAATTAAAATACAGTTATAGACGAAATCCCAATTAGTCTCAACAATGTTGTCACGCCTCTTAAGGCAAAAAAACAAAAACAAATACGCAACTCTCGTATATAACCATGTTTTACAAACCCACTTAGATAAACAGTAGTGGCCTTGACGGCGCTAATCGCCGCGTTACCAGAGGAGATCGGGAGTTGTAAAACAATAAAAAAAATTGAGCCCCTTTTCTGCTGCCACCTACAAGGCGGTATCTTTTGTTGGTTAAGGAGGGCAGGCACAAGGCACTTTTACAGCCAGTGATCGGCGGCAGAATGCGCCAAGAAACATTTTGGTACAAACACAAAGCGTTTAGCTTGCAAATTTAAAAAAAAATATTCAGTGCAATGTAATCCTTGTTGCTTTAGTTGTGCGATTAGTTGACGGGGCTATCAACGCTTCGATCAGTTTTAAGCAATTTTGCAGTTAAAGTTTTTTTGAAGATAAAGTTTTGTCGGTCTCCAAGAGATGGTCTACTTACCAGGATGGTCGTGTAATGGATGGTTAACCTTATTGATTTCGTGATAGCGCTAAAAAATTTTAGGATTAAAATGCCAAAGTAGGGCAGCCTCTCTGCTTCTGCTCGAAGATGACCGTTTCCAATCCTGAAAATGATGTAAATTTGTCTCTAAGGGGGCAAAAGAACCGCTGGAAAAAAAACACGCTGATTTTCAGAAGCGTAATGTCCCATACAGCCGGCTCCGAAGAACTCCACGTTCCTTTGTTTTCTGAGAGATCTTATTTTAAAATGAGGACACGTAAGGCAATATTGCTCGATTTTACTTGATAAATGAAAGAGCAAGAAAGTATAATACATGACATATCTTAGCAAACGCGCCATAGCAGCAAACTTTCACTAAAGCGAAATCCAGAACTGAGCCGGCAAGGCGTGCTGTTACGATTGTAGAAGTACGTCACTGTATCCTCACATGCTAAGCCAGCAAGAAATTTGGCTCAATGATAGCAGTTAGCCTTCAGGGGTATTGATTAGCACTGTTTTCGGGTTCATCAATAGAATGTGCCCAACGTATTCATCTGGTCGTACATAAAGGTGTCACTCCTGTAACCGTTTATTTGGATCAAGAAAAGAACTCCGCTTTTCGTCAGAACGAGCAATCCCGCAAGTAGCGCTCGCCTGGCAAAAGTCCGATCTCTTGCTCCGCCGGAGTACTGCGGTGCCCTTCACAGCCATTGCGTACTGCCTTGATGCCCAAGATATGGAAAACTTGGCTCGAGTCATAACTTGCGAGAGATCAGCCGGAGCGGGTAACAGTGAATACACCTACGAACCCACCGGGTAGCGCTCGCATTAGCGAGGTCAAAGCAGACCAGCGAGGTTCTTGTGGTCCCGAACATGGGCGACTTTCGCACGTTTTTCCTGTGGCTTGTCGCTGCGTGCTTGGTAATAAGCATCTCTGATTCCACAAGCCTTGAATCGCCTGTTATCAAAACTGAATCTGGTCTCGTGTCCGGAGTGCGGGAGACAATTGATGGCAAGGAAGTGGACATGTATCTCGGGATCCCGTACGCAGAGACCCCGATAGGCGCCCTTCGCTTCAGCAAACCGGTCCCCGCTAAGCCATGGAATGGAACACTTGCAGCGAACAAGAAGCCGAAGCCTTGCCCTCAGACCGTCCACTATCTCACTGACGAGGTGAGCTTTGATTACACCAGTAACTCGGAAGATTGCTTGTATCTCAACATTCGAAAGCCCGCCGCTGAGTGCGAAGATGCTGTATGTGACACTAAGCTGCCTGTGGTCGTCTTCCTTCACGGGGACAGCTTTCAGTGGGGCGACTCAGGCCTCTTCACTCACGATGGCGGAAACTTCGCGGCTTTGAGTGAAACTATCTTTGTAAGCTTCAACTATCGTCTCAACGTTTTCGGTTTTCTATCGGCTGGAAACGAAGATGTCTCCGGCAACTGGGGCCTCTGGGATCAGAACCTTGCATTGAAGTGGGTCGAACGCAACATCCGAAATTTTGGTGGCGAGCCCTCCGAGGTAACTCTGATCGGACACGGCGCCGGAGGTATTGCTGCCGGGTTCCACGCCATATCGCCACAATCTTCTGGACTGTTTAAGAGAATGATGCTGCTTAGTGGTAGCCCTATGAATATCCTGACCCGATTTTATTCTGGTTCGGTAGACAGCGTTATTGAACTGGGCAGAAATCTAACGTGTCAAGACTTGAGTAAGCCGAAACTGGGGCCCGTTCTGGAATGCTTGAGAGAAATGGACAAGAACCGCCTAATAGGTCATCTCAACGGTAGCGATTTCCCGAAGGATTCCTACGGACCAATTTATGGCGACGAATACCTACCGGATGACCCGTTTCTTCTCAGCACTTGGAAAGAAAATATGAAGAGTAAAGGGATCATGATAGGAAATACGAACAACGAAGGCACCTTGTTCCTGTATAGAGTCATGAAGATGCTGCCACGGTTCAAGGACCTTCTAATAATTGATCCTCGATCGGCGATTGAGAGAGCGATTCGCACAGCTTTTCGGATATCTGCGGCTGACGTGAAAACAATCACCAAGGCCTACTTCTCGGACTGGTCGTTTGATCACGGCGAGAAAAATGTCATCCCCGTTCTCGGCGATATTTTCGGAGATGGTCTGTTCCTGTGTCCCGCCACGTTCTTTGCAGATGCGGCATCCGAACAGAAAATCCCGGTCTTCAGATACGTGTTCGACTACAGACCTTCGTTCAGCTTCTGGCCTTCGTGGTTTAAGGTCACGCATGGAGACGACATTCCTTTTACTCTGGGTTCCCTTGTGTTCTACGGTGACCAAAGCAGGTTCCTTCCCGGCGTTCGCAATAAGGACTTCGAAATGTTCAAGCGACTCAAGTACACAAGCCAGGAGAAGGCTTTCATGAAGGAAATAGTGGCGTCAGTGGCACAGTTTGTCAAGACTGGGTGAGTTTACAACCAGCTGGATGGCTTAAGGATTCGCGAGTATTGGAAATTTTACTAGAGAATCCAATATCACCTATCCAAATTGCTGAAAGAATCACGCTCAAAATTATTTAAGAACAAATCGAATATTCTACCGTATTCTCGAATAGTTTTCAAATAACCCACATGAAGGGCGAATAGTGCACACCCTAGGGTCATTTTATTGCCGCCTGTTTGAAAAGCAGGCTTCAACCTAACACCGTCGCTGCCACCCTCGGTCGGTAAGAGATAGAAACTTTTACCCCGCGACGCGGTCTATTCGTGTGGTGGCGTTCGTAATGCTCATACGTGACCTCCAAGATCAGGCGGAGCCGCAGTACTCATGCAGGCCTAGCTGGCCGTGCCGTATACCTGATCTCAGAGGCCATGGCTGATACGTGGCACTCACCCCTCTCATCTACTGAGATGGCGTGCTAGTTTATTCGTTGCCGTCCTCAGTAGCAACTGAGAATATTCCTATTCGTGTGGCATGAGGTCTATAGCGTTAACATAATATTTTAATGTTGCATATCATGTAGCTGTGAGCAGTTTTATGTCTTCTGACAGGTATAGCTATAACTGCGTCATAGCGCCGTAACAAATACCAAGTAATAGCGTCGTAACAAAGTACTGGCGTTACGCTTCACAGCTTGGCCTGATTATTTATTACAAACGCACATTCCCACAAGTTGAGAATATTCGTAAAAATATTTTATACGTTTTCGATTCCGCTTTGTCACTATAGGTTTCAGTTCGATCCGGTTTTTCGTTCCACTATTCGTATTCGATTCGATAGTAAAGCTACACAATTCACTAGCGAGGCAGCACTATTAGATTTCGCTCGGTTTTGAACAAGTGCTGTTCTCTCCCTCCCACTGTTGCGGTCTATTTCTCTTCGAATGAGCTCAGTTTGCGGTCTGTAGAAAGCAAACATTAGAGTTTGAAAGCTCTTTCAGATTGAAACTTTATTGTAATTATGTTTCTTTATGGTTTCCTCAAAACTAAATGGATATGCGGGACTCTTGTCATGTGTAACTCAGTGAGTTGCAAACTCGGATTTCGTCTAATGCACTTGACCCCTGTTGATCTAGTATATTAATCGTTTACGTACCAATGTTCCAGAACTGGAACATATGAAACTCGAGTATTGGTTCCCCTTCAAAATACACCCTTCTTCGGAATTTGTATTTTCGCATATTGACTGATGATTGTGATAAGCTTCTCAACTTTAATATTTACCATCAACTTATTTAAAGAATTTGAATTATTAGTGGTAAACAGACATATTTTAGGCCTTGTCACAGCCTATTTGCTGTCGAATCATTTCAATGAAAAAAAAAATCTTGAAGTAAGCGTAACACAGAGTTCGCGATTTTGTGGATGAATAATACCTTGATGTCCTTTACTGGCACTGAGGTTTAAGCGAATGTTCGTTTCTGGAACATTGGCAATTAGCAGAAGCAAAATTCAAAGACAGGCGATACTCTTTATTACAGTCTCCCGCATGACTCCAGTTGTCGTAAATACTGTCCCATTTTGTCGATTAAATATGGCAGGTCTGCAGGTGTTAGCCGGCAGCGCGTTCATGCGCCGTGCTCTAAGCGCATGCTACGTGTGTTGTACCCGCCGCATGTCTTCGGGCTCTCACCCCCCGGCGACGTGTGGCGTCTGAGAGGTGTTTCGTATTGCTTGGGGCGCTTCATGACCAGGCGTCTCGCTCAAAGGCGGCCAAGATTTCACGAAGCTAGCGGCAGGTTGCAAGCAGAGTTTGGTCACGCACCTACCACCCCCCCCCCCTCCAGCCCGCACAGGTAGAGCGCACCCCACCTGAAGACAGCGAAAACAGAGCGAGCACATGCAGAGGGAGCCACGTGATCAGAGATCGGAGCTACATGTGACTCGCCGCGGGGCGTGCGTATTATAGCAATGCTGTAGAAGCCACTGCTTAAGAAAGGCTTTGCCGCCTACGACGGCCTCTGAAGCGCTGAATGTGACAGCTCGCACGTTGAAACAAAACACTATTGAAGTATAGCGGTCTTCTGTATAATCTTGCAAATGCAGGCAGCTATAAGCTCGTCTTCAGATAGCAAAAAGAAACAAATTTTCACTGCACAGACCACGAAAGCTGTTTCAGACGACATTAACATTCGGTATGTGGAAAGCGCCAATGTTTCAAAAATGAAAACTAGAAGAAAGTCTGCTTAGTCATTCCAATACTGGCCACAATTTTGTTAACAGTTATTTGGGAAAGAATGTGTGAATTATCAATAGCAATTTTCTGTCTTTCTAACGTTGCTTCATAGCGCAGTGTTTAAAACGGTAAAAATACTCGAATTAACGATGCTCGGCACATTTTGAACAAATTTTGGGTCTGTTTAAGTTTGAACAGCTGAAAGTTCACTCTGTTTTAACCAGGTATATTTAAGTTCGTCTTATGAACGACGCAGTTCACGTGCCTACATTTCGGTGAAATATGATTATGTTGGCGGCATGAAAACCCGGCCCGTAGTAACCGAGTGGTTTGAAACAACGCAAAGAGGTAACTCAATATGTGTAATATATGTCATCACTTTCAGTGATGCACCCAGAATAATTCAAAAACGAGCTTTTTACAAGGCGGCTCGTTGTGGTGGTTCATTGGTTAGCGCTCGGCTGTAGAGACCTAAGAGGCGGCCGAGTTTCTATGGCACAGCAGGGGACCAGGAAGGGTTCATCGAGATCCTCGGACCAAGACGCAATTTTTTTATACTGTGAAGTTTATTTCCTTTCTTGCCAAGAACCTTTCCTTTGTAGACGTATTAGTGCGTTTGGGAAGATGCTAATGTCGGATTACTAGCCGAAAAGAAACATAATATGCTTGATGCAATAAATCCCCCTTGTTATACTCTTATAAACGGATATGCTTGATGCAATAAATCCCCCTTGTTATACTCTTATAAACGGAACTATTGGATTCCTGTGCAGCCGACCTATGATACCAGGAACCAAACAACCATGGCCGAGATACTCGTCGTTTGACCCAGCGTACATAAACATCGCGCCGGGAAACACAAGTCGAAGAGATGGGCCGAAGCATGATCTCTGTATGATCTGGAAGCGTATTCTCATGAAGAGGTGAGTTGCCGGCTGAGGCTACAGTGAGATTTAGCTCTATTTCAGTCTTACGCGCTACTTATGAAGCGTTGTCATATCTTTCATGAGGTGGTTTTGTAACCAAATTAGCAATTCATTTTAAACTACGAAATATCATATGCGCAAAATATGCAGTAAACTAAAATATCGAACCAATCAAAATTTAGAAGATGCATGACCAAGGAATTACCAATGTTTTTACGTACCGTTCAGCCGTGTATATGTTTCAGGTAGGCTACAGAAGCTTTCGCGAGAACACCGCATGCACATAACTTTAGTAAAAACTCCGTTTTTTTTTTCTCAGAGGAATCCCAAATGGCAGTTAAGCATTCGCATGCATACCAGTGATGCGTATTTTGCACCGGACACTTATACGAAATTAACTTCATCATTATGTCTTGTGCAGCGTACAGGAACGCCTGTGTGCAAATATTTATTTATTCATCTATTTATTGTACCCTCTGGGTCAAAGGCATTACAGAGGGGAGTGGGTTTATTAGGAGAAACAATGAAATAGAATACAGTGAAAATAGATATTACAGAATAAATTTCCTCCAGAGTAAAACAAATAACAACACCCAGAAAATGTAAATAGTATAAAAACAATGCAATCAATGCAATGCAATGCAATAAAATCAATACGCTACTATTCCAGCCGAAAACAGGCTCATCGAGTAATTTCCGGGTAACCTAGCAAATCTTAAAGGGGAGTGTATGAAAAGTAGTTGTACATAACGCGGAATTTTCTGGATCATGTGTGTCTAGGTGAACGTAAGTGCACAAGCGCCTGTGGGTACCACATATCTCACGCATGCACATGCGTTCCTTGCAGTGATCCAGAGACAAGCCACCTGAAGCTGCGCAAAAAACCTGTCCAGAGGGTCAGCACCACACAAAGTACAACCGGAAGTACATTGCAAGGAAAAGCGGAAGTTTCAGCGGGAGTGATTAGCACATTTCCAGCCCAATTCTCAACAGTGCAAACAATCGCATGGTTGTTGTTTGCGCTGACCGTTTGGAGGTACTGGTCATGAAAAGCAATAGTTAAGGCAAAAGAGGCGGCGTTCAACTTCTTGAAAATAGCATTTAGTCGAATCGCTGCTAGTTTCTGCGTTTTGCTACTTCTTAAGATAATATAAAAAAATACGGTAAGAAAAAACACTATTTGCCTAAACTTAAGAGCCGAGTTACCTGTGAATAAAAGTGATCTTTTAATTATTCCTACGAGACTTTTTGCCCCATATATTGATTACTCTCGACTTCTGTAAGGATGTAGACGGTGTGTTCGACACGACTCTCGTTGTTACTTCTGACTGAAATAGAGATTAATATAAAAGCCTCGTTCTTGTATGCCAAACAATTATTTGCGGTTAACTCTCACAAATTCGTAAAGCACTGAACAAAATAATAAGAGGTTTGAGTAGTACCAGAATAATATAATTTAATGTTTTCAACAGAGGATGATAGCTAGGAAATGCATTTACATTTGAGCTCCTCTCCGTGAGCTCTTCCGAAAACATACAAAATTTTGCGAGAAGTGGTAACTGTGTGTGACAAATAATTGCAATCAGCCAGGATGCCCAGATGAGCTCGGATTCTTTACTTGAGAGCAATTCTAACGGGGGCAGAATTAAGCTCGGACATAATTAAGACAACCATATTTGGACTGCAGTCTTGTTTTCACCAAACGCGTAGAACAATTGTGATGTACGATAATTTTTTCGCAATAAAAGCAGTTCGCAGCATCATTAGGACTTGTTAATGTCCATCCACTTAAGAGGCATCTCAAGCAGGGTCTCATGTATAAATACTAAAAATAAAAGGGAAACAGGCTTGAGTACGTGAGGACAAGAAAGGATTGAAATAAAAATTCAGAATAAAATTGAGCTTATGTGTCCCCCAAGCTTATTTTGAATTTTGGGGGCACTTGTTGATACTTTGAATTTTAATTGGGTATCCTTATGAAGAAGCAACGGATTTCAACATGCAGTTTCTGAGACACTTAAGAAATAGTGCAGGATGTGGGCCATGACGTACGGGCAAACAATGCTGGCAACCACATTCTGTTACGTTTTTCGTCCTACTCCAATGTGATTAGGGTCAAGGCTGAAGCTGCATCTAAGGCTCTTGAAGAGCAGTGTACACCCAGTGCATACCGCAATGTTCCAAAACGCGAATAAGAGTGTTCTGTTCTCTCCTTATTCATAGCGAACATACCAGAATAATTTAATGGTTTCAACAGAGGATGAATAGATGTGAAATGCATTTACATTTGAGCTCCTCTCCACGTGCTCTTCCTAAAACATACAAAATTCTGCGAGAAGTGGGAACTGTGTTTCACAATGAATTGCTATCAACGAGGACGCCCAGACGAGCTCGGACACTATAAGTGCACCCCCCCCCCCCCCACACACACACACACAGTGCGGAGGTCCCAGCGGAAAAAAAACCTCCGTACTTCTCGCCCCGCCCCGAAACGAAGTGACGACAGTAGCTTTAGTGATCCCGTTTACGTCGCTCCATGTTAACAAGCATGTCTGCGCCCACTTGGAGCATGTGAAGGTGTAAACCAGCTAAATATATAAACAAACGAAGACAGAACATTCAAGCAAGCGCCCGCACATCGGCCCACATGTCCTTCGCAAGTCAAGTTTATTCCACATTTCGTTTGATACCAAGTTGACTCCACTATTTATCGGTTCCAACATACAACGACAGAGAAACTGCCTCCAGCAGCTGTTACCGTAAAATGAAGTTAGTTATGCTGAAGTGCGTCACACCATACTTTCTGGAAATTAATGACGTTAAAGACACAGAACCGTCATTATTTAGTACGAAAAAGAGTTAAGACCTTAGATTGCCAATACATGCGAAGGAAGTGTTGCTCCAAGACTGAAACGGCATCACCTGATTGTTGGGCCAGTGTGCAGTCTGCACATCCAACTCTTATCAACACGGCAGAAACATTGTGTATCAATTTAACGCAATCGTAAAGCGCTGCCTAACAAGATCCAGTCATTCATTTAAAATCCTGTTTAGGTCGACGTTCTCTGTCCAAACCTCGAGCATTCTCTGCTTTGTAATCCCCATAATAGGTTTAAAAGCATCAATTTGAGAGTGTTATATTGCATTTTTATATTTTTTTACTCTCCAACTAATGCATGTTACATACGTATTCTAATTGCTATTGCATCTGTGGCTCATTACGAAGCTGGATGTAATCCTGCACTGCTACAGCGCGCTAAGCTAATAGTTCCGGTACGTCATTTCCGGCTTGTATCTGCGGCAGTTTTTAATCAAAAACTACAGCCTCCGCCATGCTGTTTATCCTGTGGGAAGGAGTAATCGGTTGTAAAATTACATAAACTTTCTCTTCAATCGGTCGTTTCCTGAAAAGCAGTGTTTAGCTTCAATATGTCAGTTATTAATGATTGTTTGTTGATGGGCGTTTTCGCTACTGCTGAACTGCCATAAAAAGATGCCCGACTTTCCTCGATATCACTAATCGGCTCGATCTGTTGGCCGCCGGTCGCGAACACTGGTGAATGGGAATGTCTTTTATTGAAATTCTCAGAAAACTACACAGTGCAGTAAGATCCTCCTCGAGCATGATGTACTGCGCGCTGCAAGTGATTCTTGCGCTCGCCAAAACCTTTGACGACCATGGAAAAGCAAAGAGATGTAGCCAACGCTTTAAATTTTCTTCGTAACTTTTGATCAGCAGAGCACGCGGTGGCATTGAAAAACAAACTAGAAGTGCTTGTCCAGGTATTCTTAGCTTGATACAACAACAGGTTTGTTTTAAATATATATATATATATATATATATATATATATATATATATATATATATATATATATATATATATATATATATATATATATATATAGAGAGAGAGAGAGAGAGAGAGAGAGAGAGAGAGAGAGAGAGAGAGAGAGAGATTATCACATCTATGCTGGTTGCGATAACATTCCTTTGTGGAATACAAGGGTCGCCATATGTCGCTTAAATATTTAAGGATGCTGAGAACGTTCTTTGTTTTAACTTTTATGATTATTACACTTAGGCATTACTGGCACACAAATATTTGTGATATTCAAGGATACTATCTTTCGGGGAGCAATCGGATTACCAAAAATGCAAAATACACTCGCCAGCCAGAGCGAATATGCACACGTTCCTGATGCATTAATAATTATAGGATGTGAAGTGAAATGCCACGTTTGGATGTCTTTTCTGCTTTAGCAGCAATTTATTTTTAAGCACCTTTAATCCTTTTCATGCTTCAAAAGGCACCGTCGCATCTTCCAATGGTAGGTTTTTTTTATATTCAACAAATTCTTGAGTTCAATATCTGTGAAAAAAAAGAAACCACGAAACATCGTATCTTAACAATGTAATAGAAGAACTAGAGAAGGATTTCACTAAGCGACAAAAATATTTGCGCACAACTGAAGTTATGTAAGTCAACAGTAAGAACAAAAATTATAAAAAATTGTCTTGTGGCAGCACAGAGAAAACTCCAATTTATTGCAGAACAGACAAAGCCTAAGAGAGCTTGCACGACTAGGAACAGCGTTGTTAGCAATTACCTGGCACGTTTATTACGCGCTCTAAATAAGGAACAAAACCACTTGCCGCGAAAGTTCTAAATTCACCTCAACGCTCTATAGGAACTGCTCGAGGGGATTAAAAATATAACGAATAAAAGGCGTCAAATTGTACTATGTGTTCAGGCGACTGGAAACAAATTTAATAATCTCTAAAAGGAATTTAACAGTCGCTTTAGGGCACTAAAGGAAGTAAACGGGAACATTTTTCCCGGAAGCTTATTAAACGAAACAGGCATGCAGGCGCGACGGCTGCTCTCCCAAATCTGATATCGCACTTTGGGGCGATAAACTACCACCCGCCACGGAGGCTGAGTGGTTATGATGCTGAGCTGCTGACCCGAAAACCGCAGATTCGATCCCGGCAGCGGCAGTCGCATTCTGATGACGGCGAAATGCTGTGGTGTGGTGTCAGTACAAGTTCAAGAACCCCAGGTAGTCGAAAGTATGCGGAGCCCTCCACAACGGCATTCCTTATAGCCAGAGTCTCTTTGGGACGTTAAAAATGTTCATAAACCATAAATAAAACGCCGCAGGCTACGCTAAACGCAGGGAGAAACATAGGTTGTCTTGAACTTTACATTTCAAAAATGTTTCAAGACCACCGTGTTTAAACGCAGTGAATAAAAAGGCCGACGAAATCGAAACTCCAAAGCGAAACTTGTGATTGTGAGTTTTTATCACAAAACACAGTAGACAAAACATTTATTGCAGCTATTTACTTGCGCCGGGACTAGAGTTTTTTAAGTTACAGTAAAGTTACAGAAGCCCTTATATGCTTTTAGCGGTCTGCTGGGGATGTGTACTATGTAGAAGTGATATAGAGATCACTTCGGTGTACTTGCGTCGACGTAATATACTGGCTTACAGTGACAAGGAGGAATGTCATATTCATCTATATTCGCAGGTAAAAACCATTTTAAGGGATTTTTGTGCCATACGATTTTGGTCTTTTATTACCAACATATCATTGCTTGTGAACCATGAGATCGACCGAAAAATATTTTCGTGTGGTGAGTGAATTGTTGTCTCGTAATCGCTGTGCTTAATAAGAATTGGGGATATCCTCTGCATATTGAAAACTAGAAGCTTTAAATATGGTGGATTCTAAGTCATTGATGAGCACGATAAATAATGACAGGGTAAATTTAAAGCAATCTGGCGCCCCAACTGCTATAAGTTCTTCTTGGCTAATAGTACCACAGCTGTATATTTTAACCGTATAGTTGGATCTGAACAAGCATTTTCTTGTAACGTCAGGAACGGCGCTGTGGAGACTGGTAAATAAAGTTTTGTTCATAACAAGTAGTGAATTGCCTGGCCAAAAGCACTGGCAACATTTCTAAAGTGCGGATGGCCAAACATTTCAATATAATGAACAACTGACGTTAAAAAAAACTAACGGAGAGCCTTTTTGTCTTTATTTACTTGCATTTCAAAAGAAGGGTCTGGTTTAGAGGGGAGTTTTAGGTCCACCATCAATCAATTCTGTGCGAAATGTTGTCTTGCGCTTGCAAAAAAGTTCCAAACTATAGAAACAGCTAAAAAAATGGCTTACCTAGAGGTGACAATTATGATGCCGCGATGGTTTCTTACGCAGCGATCGTCTTCAGACTGCGAAGAGAACGAAATTTCTTTTAGATCATTGCCAGAGAACAGATTATAACTCAGCCAATCTAGTGCGCCTCTACTCACATACGTTTGGGGCAATGCAATTATTATACTTATAGGACTTTCCCGGAGAAACTGTCGTTCACTCTTAATTTTACGCCTATCTTAGCTGTTGCGCTAGGTGTCTAAGAATCGAAAATAATTATGTGCCGCTGCAAAAGCGATAGCACATAAATAATTTAGTCCATTCAGTGCTTTTTAACACCTTTCTTTACATTTCTCCCAACAGAATGAATAGAGACTACGAACTACTTACCCCAGCTTCGAACCGGATACCACAGTTGTGGGGAGGGCAGGCAGAGTCGATGGAAGTGGTGCTTCATTTGTGCTTGTTCGTTCAACTTTAGTGACAGTTGTGTCGGTCACGGCAGGTCCCACTTCAGTGGGAACGACTGTGTGGCTAACCTCGGTGTCCGTGGCATGCGTGCCCACACCACCGCCAGGAAGTGGGACTGCTCCTCCGCTGGTGTGACCATAAGTAGCGGTTGCTGTTCCGAAGGGACCAGGCTGAACGACGGGTCCGTAGGTATGGCCAGAAGGACCCTGGGGACCGAAGTAGCCGCCGAATGGGCTGCCGTAGCCGAATGATCCCCAAGGACCGAGCCAGTTACCGTAAGCTCCAGGGAAACCAACGGTGCTGCCATAAGGACCCATGTATCCATATGGACCATATCCATTTCTGTAGAGACCTGAGGTGCCGAATGTACCGAAAGGACCCAGCCTGTTGCCGTACAGTCCGGAGTAGCCAAGGGTGCTACCGTACGGGCCAAATGAACGATATCCGCTTCCAAACAGGCCTGATGTGCCGTATGTACCAAAAGGACCGAGCCTGCTGCCGAACAGTCCAGAGTAGCCAAGAGTGCTGCCGTATGGGCCCAAGTGTCCAAATGGACCATACCCGCTTCCATACAGACCTGAGGTGCCGTATGTTCCAAAAGGACCTAGTCTGCTACCATACAGTCCAGAATAGCCAAGAGTGCTGCCGTACGGGCCCAAGTATCCAAATGGGCCATATCCGCTTCCATAGAGACCTGAGACGCCGTAAGTGCCAAAAGGACCTAGCCTGCTGCCGAAAAGCCCAGAGTAGCCAAGGGTGCTGCCGTACGGGCCCAAGTGTCCGAATGAGCCGAAGCCGGGATAACCACCGTAAAGCGTTGAGAGCGATCCTAGGGTACCATAGCGTCCATAAACGTCTGAGAGCCCTGGATAGCGGCCAAGAAGTCCTAGTGACCCTCCAAGTCCGCTAAGCCCTCCTAAAGCTCCTGGGTAGCCTCCGTACAAGCTCGACAGTCCTCCCAAGCCGGGGTAGCCTCCGAGAAGACCAGTCAACCTTCCAAATCCAGGGTAACCTCCGTAAAGAGTTGAGAGAGATCCGAGGGCACCATAGCGTCCGTAAATACCAGAGAGACCCGGATAGCGGCCAAGAAGTCCTAGTGGCCCTCCAAGTCCACTAAGCCCACCCAAAGCGCCTGGGTAGCCTCCGTACAGGCTAGAGAGTCCTCCCAAGCCATTGTAGCCTCCGTAAACACTAGACAAACTTCCATATCCAGGGTAACCTCCGTAAAGAGTTGAAAGAGATCCTAAGGTTCCATAGCGTCCATAAAGCCCAGAGAGACCTGAATAGCGGCCAAGAAGCCCTAGTGGCGCTCCAAGTCCGCTAAGCCCTCCTAAAGCTCCTGGGTAGCCTCCGTACAAGCTCGACAGTCCTCCCAAGCCGGGGTAGCCTCCGAAAAGACCAGTCAACCTTCCAAATCCAGGGTAACCTCCGTAAAGAGTTGAGAGAGATCCGAGGGCACCATAGCGTCCGTAAATACCAGAGAGACCCGGATAGCGGCCAAGAAGTCCTAGTGGCCCTCCAAGTCCACTAAGCCCACCCAAAGCGCCTGGGTAACCTCCGTACAGGCTAGAGAGTCCTCCCAAGCCATTGTAGCCTCCGTAAAGACTAGACAAACTTCCATATCCAGGGTAACCTCCGTAAATAGTTGAAAGAGATCCTAAGGTTCCATAGCGTCCATAAAGCCCAGAGAGACCTGAATAGCGGCCAAGAAGCCCTAGTGGCCCTCCAAGTCCACTAAGCCCTCCTAAAGCTCCTGGGTATCCTCCGTACAAGCTCGACAGTCCTCCCAAGCCGGGGTAGCCTCTGTAAAGACCAGACAAACTTCCATAACCAGGGAAGCCTCCGTAAAGAGTTGAGAGAGATCCGAGGCCACCATAGAGTCCGTAAATTCCAGAGAGTCCTGGATAGGCGCCAAGAAGTCCTAGCGGCCCTCCAAGTCCGCTAATCCCACCCAAAACTCCCGGGTAGCCTCTGTACAAGCTCGAGACTCCTGTCAAGCCATGGTATGCCCCAAGAACGCCGGATAAACTTCCGTAGCCAGGGTAACTTCCATAAAGTGTTGACAGAGATCCTAGGCTGCCATAGCTCCCATAAAGTCCTGACAGTCCTGGGTAGCGGCCAAGAAGCCCTAGTGGCCCACCAAGCCCGCTAAGCCCGCCTAGAAGTCCTGGATAGCCTCCATACAAGCTCCTCAGTCCGGTTAATCCAGGATAACCTCCGAAAAGACCAGACGGGCTTCCGTAGCCTGGATAACCTCCGTAAAGCCCAGAGAGTCCAGGGTAACGGCCCAGAAGTCCTAGTGACCCTCCAAGTCCGCTAAGCCAACCCAACGCACCTGGATAGCCTCCGTACAAGCTGGAGAGTCCTCCCAAGCCAGGGTAGCCTCCGAGAAGACCAGATAGGGCTCCATAGCCTGGATAACCTCCGTAAAGTGTTGAGAGAGACCCTAGGGCACCATAGCGTCCGTAAATACCAGATAAACCTGGGTAGCGACCAAGAAGTCCTAGACGGCCTCCAAGACCACTGAGTCCGCCCAAAATACCTGGGTAGCCTCCGTAGAAGCTCGAGAGTCCTCCAAAGCCAGGGTAGCCTCCGTAAAAGCTGGACAAACTTCCATAGCCAGGGTAACCTCCATAAAGAGTTGAGAGAGATCCTAAGGTTCCATAGCGTCCATAGAGCCCAGAAAGTCCAGGATAGCGGCCTAGAAGTCCTAGTGGCCCTGCAAGTCCGTTAAGCCTACCGAGAGCACCTGGGTAGCCGCCGTACAAGCTCGACAGTCCTCCGAAGCCAGGGTAGCCTCCGAGAAGACCAGATAGGCCTCCATAGCCTGGATAACCTCCATAAAGAGTCGAAAGTGATCCTAGGGCGCCAGAGCGTCCATAAAGCCCATAGATTCCTGGGTAGCGGCCAAGAAGTCCTAGGCGGCCTCCAAGACCACTGAGTCCGCCCAAAAGACCTGGGTAGCCTCCGTACAAGCTCGAGAGTCCTCCAAAGCCAGGGTAGCCTCCGTAAAAACTGGACAAACTTCCATAACCAGGGTAACCTCCGTAAAGAGTTGAGAGAGATCCTATGGTTCCATAGCGTCCATACAGCCCAGAAAGTCCAGGATAGCGGCCATGAAGCCCAAGTGGCCCTCCAAGTCCGTTAAGTCCACCGAAAGCACCTGGGTAGCCACCATACAAGCTCGAGAGTCCTCCGAAGCTAGGGTAGCCTCCGAAAAGACCAGACAAGCGTCCGTAGCCCGGATAACCTCCGTAAAGAGTTGATAGAGATCCTAGGGAGCCATAGGGTCCATAAAGTCCAGATAGCCTTGGGTAACCCCCGAGGAGGGACCCTGGATAGCCAAGAAAACCTAGTTCACCTCTGTATCCCCATGGACTAGATAGACCGAGAGCTGAACCACGACCAAAGTAACCGCCATAACCTGGATACCTTCCATACAGGCCCGAGAGGCTGTAGCCGGGATAGCCTGTCAACAAGCTTGGGTATCCTCCATACAAGCCTGATAGGCCGCTTGAGCCGTAGTAGCTTCCTGGGTAGCCTAGATGAAACCCAGGGAAGCCACCATAAGGACCCCAGGAACCAAAACTAGCAGGATATCTGTTGAAGTACGGAAAACGGCCAGTGAGCCCTGACCCGGGGAAGTAACCGGTAGAGAAGCCTGCTGGTCCCCATGGAGTTCCAATTGGTGCAACTCCTCCGACCACGCTTGAGCCGACAGTTCCGCCTCCGGTGACCGTATCTACCACTGCAGGGCCGGTAGTGCCTGTGGTAACGGTTGTACCTGTGGTGACCACCCCAGGAGTGACCTTTGAGACTATCACCGTCGGTTCGGTTAAGGAGAGTGAGACATGCTCCTGGGATTGCCCTAGAGCAGCAACTCTCGCCGAGAAGGCTGAAATAAATCAGAATTTGTCTTCAATTACACGCAATATGTGTTAATATTTATGCATAGCAATCGGCACGACCGGCATACTAAGCGATCTAGTACAAACGAATTTCGTTCAGTACCCAAGTATTCTAAGGAATACCATGCAGTTATACTTAATAGAGCTAATACAAACATTGTTATTGTTGACTGCACGTTTTGTTTTACATTCCCCCTTTAAGCGAAGCTACACCAGTTCTATGCTTTCATGCGTGGTTTCTGTTACCAGAAAAAAAAAAACGCTGCAAGGTTTTGCACTAGGTAAAACACTCACCGCTGCAGAGAACGCAGAAGATTACCGCCAGAGCCTTTCCGCTCATGGTGGAAAAGCCCGCTTCGCCTCTTCTTGAAAGATAACTGGGCGAGCGGCTCTAATTTCAGGAGTGCGCGAGACCAAGTATATATAGTGCTCTGGTATTCAATCCCAGCATCCTTTTTTAGTCACGTGTCACAGGCAAAAAATGACTTCCATTGTTCATGTTTATTTGGAAAGAGGTTTCGGTTTTTCATTGTCCTCATCAAACCTGTTTAGGCTAACCTCCAGAGTCTACAATATCTCTATGAATGCAACATAAATATCGTAAACAGGCATTGTTTTTTGTATCATTTTTTATATTTTGTCTTATAGTCTCGGCACCTGAGGCAGTATCAGAGGTACGAAATGTTCGAAGGAAGTACTGAAAAAGTTCATAAAAAGCATTCAGTAGCTGCTGACTTTCCAACCTCACTTTTTGTTCTTTTTTTGTCTATAGCCACTTGCGCCGGCGTTTGTGCGCTGTTCTTAGCCAAACAGGTTCCCTCTCATTGTCGCCTAAGTCAAATGCATACAATTTTGTCTTAACCTGAGCGTATATCTGAGCATGAGCAAGCAATGCTTTTACACATTTTTTCTTTGGGCTTTGAGAAGTCTTAGCTCAGTTTTCTACAATAGGCATTGTGTGCACTGGTGCTTCGCTGAAACCTCTGTGCCCGCACGTGTAAAGCATTTCATATGGACCGTGCTCAAGCCCCTTTCTGTTCTCCTGAACGTCGGAAAGCGATAACTATTATTTTAGTTAGTAACGAACAAACTACCGATACCTCATGTTTTCTTTCCCCTCCTACAAGCCGTCGCATGTATGCGACGCATTGTGTTCTGCATGGCAGCTTAGGTAAAAAAGGGCTTTGCAGTCTTCTATAATTCTATTAACATTATTTTGTTAACACTATATTCAGTTACAAGCTGAAGGGAGGTTTATTTCATCATCGCCATCAGCCTAACTACTTCCGCTTGATGACAAAAGCCAATCCCATACCGCTCCGAGTAGCTTTGTCCTGTGGCAGATGCAGCCATCTTATCCCCACAAAAACACTAATCTCATCCCCCAACCTGACTGCGTGCCATCGCTTCCTACGCTTGCCTTCTCTAGCCATTCACTTCGTCACCTTAAGAGACTGACGCTTATCTTCCCTCCTAATTATATGTCCTGCTCATGCCCACTTCTTCATCTTGATTTTAACCTGGATATCGTCAGCTGGCCCTTGTTACTCAACCCATTTTTCTCTATTAGTGTCTGTTAAATTTACAGTGGTCAATGTTTCTTTAAATAGCTACCTGTTTTGTCATTTAAAGTTTTAAACAGTTTTTCAGCACCAACGCTTCAGCTGCAGAGGTTAGTACTGTTATGACACAGCTAACTGCTATGGATAACTGCTATTCATCAACCTTAGAGCGCCTGTCCAATTCACTCCAGCCCATTTTAATTATCATTGATATTTCAATATCATGATTAGGATATGCGGTAATTGCCTCCGCAAAGATTACGTCTCCCTATACCACTTCTAGTCCTTCGCTGCCTAGAGTAAAGTGTCGTTCACTCCCTCCTTTATCCCTTCCCTTACGGCGTGGTTCAGGTGTCCAACGATATACGAGAGATACTGCGCCATTTCCTTTCCCCAAAAAACCAATTATTATTATTATTATTCCCGAACTCACGAACATTGCATTTCTTCATATTTCTTTATACCCGCCGTTTTGATTTGCCTGCCTGGATTATTGATGGTGATTTGTAAATCGACTTCTGAGTTACTTGACAAGACAAAATTGACGAGCACATTGGCGTGTGATGAGGTGTTTTCCATTATCTTTTATCACCAACTCTTCTCAATCCACTTCACTAAATACCTTCTGTAAACACGCGGTGAATACCACTGAAGAGGACTGTATCGTTGCCAGGCACCCTTCATGCGTGGTATTTTATCCTGTTCTCTGTGAAGGAATATGATCACTGCGGAGCAGCTGCAGATATTTCGGAGTAGCTTAATATACCCCTCTTCTGGACCCCGGCTACGCAACGCCTGCATGAATGATGGCATTTACTAACTAAAATGCATTCTTTCTCGTAACTTATGAAGGCTATATATAGAGCCTGGTTATATCCGGAGCACCCCTATATTGCCTAATTGATGTGATGATAATGGCGTTTCGTCGAGTAGGTTCACCGAAAGCCTGCCTGCTCTTTCGGTTAACTGAAGCCTGATACTGATCATTACCTTAATGAATACCGAACGAACTGTCTTATGTCCTCATTATTTAACGTGCATGATCTTAAGACTGCAAGGCACAGTGTATCTATGGCAGTGGTCTTTAGGCCATATTAATTTTAGCGGGCACTGAGGCATTCAAGCAGTTTTTTCCTGCGCACCATTTCCGATTGGAATTCTCTTTCAGGGGCCTTTTCTACTCTTCTAGTGGAAAAGGCTACTTGAAAAGCTCTTGAAAAGTATTTTTTAGAGTGGTTAAGTATTGTACATGTTTTTGTATTATTAATTGAAACTTCGTGAACTGCCGTTTCTTGAGCCATTCTTTGTTTATATGACTTGTATAGTCCCGCTGTATGGGCCATGAATGGTGGCCTGGATTATTTTCAAATAAATAAATATCCTTGAAGATGTGGGCAACCATCACTCTCACGCCATAAATGTGCTCGAAAAGCGTGGAGTGCCGTCGAATGGGTGCTTTTTCCTCGGCTTCCAAGGTGTCGTAGGTCCCCCACCTCCCTTGCACGCTAAAAATCAAACCCAGAAGACAGAGGATTCAGGGCCAGGGCTGCATTTTCCATTTAGCTGACCCGTTGCGTGCGTTAGATAGGGTGTAATCGAAGTTAGTGGCTTGTAAGAGTATCGATCCTTCTATCTTCGCATATATATGTTAATTACGTGTCGTTCTCCGAGCCATTGTTAGGAGAGGTGAAAAGGTTTGCCGAAGTGAGAAATAAAGGCACGCTATCACACTGTACAAAAGTCGAAAACGTAATAAAAAATTGAAAATTTCTTACAGTTGTATTACATAAAAAACGACAAGCTTGAAATCGAAATAGCGGTTCCGAAACTTAGTAGCAATGCAATCACTATAACGAGAAGAAAGCACTTAGACCGCTGAACGATCATTTCGCAACAAGAGAAAAAAATGAAAGACTCGCCAAACGAGTGGTAATATTGCATGCAAAGGATAACATAATTATGGGTCTGTCACGCACGGTATAAATAAGTACTTAGACGAGTCCTTCCCGTGGCATCGCACTCACCTTATGGTGAGCTGAGTGATACTCGATCCTTTCTGTGTAGAAATTCTTCGTGGTGCATTCTGTGAGAACGACACTGTCGGAAACAAAAGCACTCCGCTCAGGATGAAGTACAACAATTAGGAGGTCGACTTCAGTAATCAGATGTGAAATTACCGATTTTAAGCTAGCTTCCTTTGTCTTTTTGAATATCCATAATGAATTACTCAGCCACACTTTATTGTTATTTTAATTTATTATCATGCCGTGTAATTCTCAACGGTGTACCTGATTATCTCGCAGTTGTATTTTTATACCGCCACTCAATTACGTTTGTTGGCATGCAGTTTCGATTATCTAATTCTAAGTGCTTCATGACGACTATCCTTTTTGAGTTGTGCACTTCTGTCGGGTTATCTAGTCTTGCAATGTCTCCTACCCTCTCGCGCGCGCAAAACACACACACACACACACACACACACACACACACACACACACACACACACACACACACACACACACACACACACACACACACACACACACACACACACACACACACACACACACACACACACACACACACACACACACACACACACACACACACACACACACACACACACACACACACACACACACACACACACACACACACACACACACACACACACACACACACACACACACACACACACACACACGCACGCACACACACACGCACGCACGCACACGCACACGCACACGCACGCACGCACGCACACGCGCACGCGCACCCGCACACGCACGCACGCACACACGCACGCACGCACGCACGCACTACGGTAGTACCCTCAAAAGGAAGCCTTTAGGAGTGGTCGAAATAAATAAAGAATAAGAGCACACTGAAGTGATTGAAAGCATTTTCAGCGCTGTAAAAGCGCTTGATAGCTTTGCCACAGGCATTTTTCCGGATAGATGAAGCTTAGTAAAATTTTTGTAAGTACCAACAGCGGGAAATTAAATTCGAACGTGGCGACTGCAACGACAACACAGAATTACTAAAATCTAAAATATGAAAAGTTGAAAGAGGTCTAGAGAAGGGTTTCTTTGGTATTTCCACAAAGAAGTCAAGGCGAGTATTCCTCAAGCCAGATCTCTTCGTTTTGCTGTTCGCGTTTAAGATATCTTCCCGTTTCACTGACGCTGACAATACAACACTTTTCATGAGGTACCTTGATTCTTTGTAGGCGGCAATAAGTTTGAGAAAAAATTTTTATATAAATTGCGCCGCCGTGAATTAGGAAGAACTACACCATACTTTCAGCACAATTCCCAAGCTTGGACGTCCATCAGTGCCGCTAAAAAAACAAAGTCAAATCTGCCCCCTTAGTGCAAAAGCCACTCTTAAAAAATGGGACAAATATAGCTTCTTGCTTCATTCAAGGGAACATGGGGAAATATCTATTGCATTTGAGTGCCTTATAGGCTGTCCTTGAACCATTACTTCTCTGCTGATTGAAACCACAGTTTACGTTGCGAAAAAAAGGACAAAACTCTGGATACAGAGCGGGATGCGGCATGGTTCACACTCGTAGTTGGTGTGTGCTTCCTTCCAAGTAGCGGAGCATCATCGGCGAATTTTTCTTGACGATCTGCGCACGGGGTAGTGGTTGGTGCCGAGGCTTTGTCTCACTTTCGTTGTTTTTGAATACAACACATTTTCGCCGCCTGAACGTGTTCCCATTGATTAGGTGGCGACCCAGCGGCAATCGAAACCACATATATGTGCAGGCTGCTGGCGGGCACCTATTCATGCGTATGCGTATAGTTGGTCAGTACCGGCGAGTATATAGCGGTGATTTCTTTTTCTATAAACTAGGAGCATTGATGTCGAAAGATGGAAATGGAGAAACTTACCAGGAATATCTGAGAAGCACCAGGTATGACGGCGTCCAAGAGGAAACTCGCACGTGTCAAGCATCTACTAGTGCGCGCTCCCACTGCTCTTGATCTTGCACTCATCAAATGCCAACTCTATAAACTATAAAATAATCTGACGGGCGTTCAATCGCATTGATGTGGAGGAAATGTCGAAGTACTCTTCGCTACCTTCTCGTACTTTGTGCTTTAGATTTAAAACCTGGAGCGCCAACTGTACCACTACAACCACTACCTGTAATTTTAGCTTCATTACGCGACTACCATCACTGGAACCCAATCGCCATCACCTATCACTGAAGTGTCCTTGCGAATTTTGTAGCCTCAGTGTTTCACTGTAGCAGGTGTTCCGTGCTAGTCAGCGTGATATCAGGTGGCCGGTGATGTAGCGCCAGGCGAAAGGTGCAGAGCGCAACCTGTCACACTTGCCGCAGTTGAAAGGCCAAGGCTCCTCACAGAAGCCGACGCTCACGCCGAGAGCAGATAGTTTTCGCCGTCATGGCACTCCGAATGCTTTCGCATTAAAATGCTGTTGTTTCAATTCGTGAGCTGGCAGCTCCATACAAACAGGGTCAGAAATGTGTCCTGTGCTTCTGTGCAGGCGCTGAAGAAAACCAAAATTATGGGCAAAATCTGGCAGCTCGTGCCACAAAGGGTGAAGCGAAGTTGATTCCGCGTTGAAATTTCTAGCCGAGCGTCCTTAATATTCATTAACCCATTTCGTACTGATATAGATGTGCGTTTATTAATTTATCGATTATTTTTCTCGATTATTCCTAATTATAGATACTGCAATCACAGCTTATGATTTTTTCAGGATGAGATACAATACACAAAGAAAAAGGCACACTACCACCGGCAAGGGAAAAAAATAAAACCAGGTCAAAGCTGTTTAAAACTATGGGCAGATAAGCATAAGCGACAAAGTTTTAAGTAGTACTGGAAATAAATGCTGAATGTTATGAACTAGGGTCGCGTCGAGCTGCTACTCGCGCAGATGTTTTGCCCTAGTAACCTTCTTTCTTGTAAAGAGAGTAAATAAACTTCAAATTTCAGTTTTTTCGCAGATGCTACCAGGAGGCTTTCAAAAACGGTTAGAAAGCGAGAAAGAATGCGCAGAAGCATTGCAGTGAGTGTGGTCAACCAGTGCCAGAAAAGCTCGACAAGAGAAAGTCCATGTGTGCAACGAACGAGGAGGGGGGAAAACTCTTACAGGCCTAGCGGCGTTGTAACAAATCCGGAAAGCTGGCAAGTAGTGCTGCTGTTTTTCACCTGCTTTTGCGGTTGAGGCTATATTAGGCTCCTCCATAGACACTGCTTTCAGGAAATGAATGTACAGCTCCCTGTTTGTAAAAGAGCTGTTCGCAGGAAAACAATGCTGCAAACTGCCTCTCTTTGAAACGTACATTTCACTACACGGCATAGATGACAGAGTAGAATTCCAGATTTATGTCACGCTTTTTATTAAATAGATTTTCCTGATTTCGCTGATTCGTAGATTATCTTTGACCATAAGTTTGGCGGCCCTAACGTTGTCGATTTCACACCACACTCAAGCCTATGTATGACACTCTATCTTCAGGACACCAGACACTTCACAGGAATATTAAGCCGGTTTCTGGGTCTTTTTTTTTGGCTAGCAGGTCCCTTGGAACGCAGCTAGCGCGGGATTTCAGAGGCAACCTCACCGGACTAGTCCTCAGCCGGCGCCTGCACTTGCTGAAGATTGAAGTAAAATTGAAGTGTCAAGGAGTTTACAAGCGGCGTTCGCTCAGAACCCCCACGCGTCTCGTGGAAGAGCGCGTTAGCGGGCTCGGGCCGGGTTTTGAAAAGCAGGCCGTGAGGGTATCTGTGTTAGGATGAAGACGAACATCAGACATGAATTTCGAAAAAGGGAGACGAGCTTGCTTTTAGCATGCAGAAATGTTTACACAAAATATCTAATATACCTGGGGTTCATTGCGAGTAGTTCAAAAGTGCCTAGGGTCTTTAAACCGGGATTAGTCTGGCGCTTTTAACAGCGTACCCACAAGCATTACCTCACTGCACTTCTCGTGGGCTTGTTGCTGCACAAGGTGACACTTTTAATCATATCGTGTAAAAAAAAAAGAACAGGAACACAACGGTGTGTGCGTGGATTTAGTGTCACGTCATCTGTCCTTGTTTTCAATGCTTCCAAACTAGCTATATCTTGCTTTTAACCAAACCGCAAGCCCTCTAAACCACCTGTTCGCTATTTCTTGCAATATGTCCAGGTTACTGTCTGCGAAAAACAAAATAGTATCGTCAGCATGGATAACATTCAGGATATTCATAATATTGTTCATATAAATTAAGAAAAGTACCGGACATAATATAGAGCCTGGGGCACACCAGCTCTAATGGTACGAATCTGTGATTTTATATTGTTTATTTGTGTGTAACGCAATCTGTTTGTCATGATACTGTTAAATAAACCTAGGTGAATAATTCTTGTTACAATATCCCCATCCTCACTATGAAACGCTTTTATTGTGAAGTTTGTGGAATTCCGCAATTACGCTCGCATTCTGTGCGCTAGGAACAACATTGTCGGAGCAAACTTTACTATTTAAACATAGTTATATCGTTCGGAATAAAGTAAGCCAGGAACTTATGGATCTTATTAAACTTAAGGAACTTATGAACACTTTCGAGTGGAAACGGTCACTGCACTGAAAAAAACAGTCCTGATATTGTTTGCCCACACTTTGAATGCACAATGGCCTAGCGCTGCGGTGTGACAATTTTTCCAGCAGAGATAAAGAAGGGGGGGGGGGGAAGTGGGCTTCGGACGAAATTTCACAGCTGTGCGGCAATACCGCCCGCGCTTCTAAAGCTTGGGTTAGTCTAGACGCTCGCACATGTGGTGGTGTCTGGCTTGAGATAATAGACATTGTAAGAAGAGTGCGAGAAATCCCCTCCGAGGCCACAGCAACCCTTTGTGTTTCTAAAGCCCTGTCAAAACGTTCATGGATACCCAAAGAAAGCCGACAACCGTGATCCCAACGACAATTTCTCATTTCAGCTTTCTTTTCGCTGTAAATTTTTTCGCTGTCGGTAAAGGCACGTACAAAGGTCACAACTCTGAAAATTCAGAGAAGAAGAGGAGGATAGATTCGCCTCTTGTAATTTTGGTAAGTAAAATTCTAGGCTTGTTTGACTTGATGCCAGAAGGTTGAACGCCTTTGGTAGAACGCCTTGATAGAGAAGCCGTCAAGAGGAATGCAAATCCGCACCTAGTAAAATATATTCTTGCGGAAAATTGGCCGCTTCCAATAATCTTTGCTACGGCCGTTCTCTATTCCAGCTGCGTTGTATGCGATGTCATTTACGACTTGCTATAACTGGATTTAGAAGATGCTTGTTCTAAGCGCATTGTTTTCCTTTAAATAAACAGCTTCTGCTACGGCCATCAGTAAAATAGAAAGAAAGTGAGCACAGTAAATTTTATTTGCCGTCACAAGCAAAGATTCCTGCTGTTCAAGTTGTTTCCAGCAAATAGGCACCAGGTGTAGTGCCTTAAAAAATTGCAGCAACTTATTTCACGCCCAAGTAATAAATGGCGAGGAATTTCATTCTTGGTTTCCCGTAGTGGCATACACAACTTGTAGACGCATTGGATTTTGCGGGAAACGTGTTCCTTCCGATCTTCTTCGCGTAGATTTCGCTCACGAGACACCTGAAACAGAATGGTAAAAGGTAACAGTTATTATACCGAAGCGTTTAACACTCGGCCATACGTAGCGCGTTAGTGAAAAGTTCTTGTTGACATAAAATTCATTTTGATAACCCTTACTCTACGTTAGAGGTTGCATGGAAAACATCTATTGATTGAAAGAAATTATCACTGATCAGATAGAACCGAAGTCTTGTTGCAATGCTAAATATTTTCCCTTGAGCATCTGAGACCTTCTTATGCAGAACGATTGGTGGAAGGTGGGGCCCACGATATCATTTTAGCATGGATGAAAGAAAGCTTTCTCTTGCTTTTTTATGGTCACGAAATGCAGTCATACTGACAGATTTCAATGTACGTGTTTACGTGTATTTTTTTTTTCTTGCGCCTGTCAATTCGTGTCGTATTTTATCCGCTGTCATCTCATCACTCCTGCACATGGGTTTGTAAGCATTTTAGAGGACGGCACACAAGCCCCGTCTAACTGCCTTTTATTCCCTGTTGCCCATATGGCTTACCATTCACGAGCCTTGCTTTCCCCGTGGAGTTTTCCTTCATATTCGCCTCTAATGCCAGAGCGCTGAATTTAAACAAGTGCCACCGCTTACTAGGCTAACTTTAGCAAATCTGAATAGTCATCGCCTTGCGATTGTACTTTTTTGCAAGAAATAATGAATTGCTACCTTTGCTAGCTTTACAGTCAAAAAAGGGAAGTGAACTCGGATTGCTCTTTTCTTTTATGAGGCGATGGCGCTGAGAAAGATACAGTTCTGGATGAAATGGACGAACCGGAGAAACAAATTTACGCATAGATCAAATGGTTACAGAAAAATATGTCATGATGCAAAGACGTAATTCACAGAATATTCTGCGTAGGGGGCAGCCTCGCTCCTTTTCCTAATATCCCAACATACTTTCTAAGCCTGGCGGGAGCCTTTATAGTAGCCCCTCTTGACAGCGAAGTGCTACTCTGCGAAGCGGATACATATACTGTGTACTAACCAGGCCACAAGAAGCTTCTCAAATCATGTGGTTCAAAACAGGTACCACGTTGGCAGCTATCAGCATGAAACTGCAAGCTCTTTCAGGAATAGGAGCTTTGAAGCTTTAAATATTCTCTACGGCCATATTGTAGGGCTTGCTGAAGCACTGAGTCGGTAATTCTCTTCCTTCCTTCTTTCGCTCCCTCCTTTACCCTTCCCTTACGGCGCGGTTCAGATGTCCAACGATATATGAGACAGATACTGCGCCATTTCCTTTCCCCCCCAAAACCAATTATTATTATTATTATTCTGTATTTCTTTTGCGCAACAATTCTTGGCAAACATTGCTGGCTTGGCAGGTGGTTCCCACGATCTCCATCTCCGCATTTTACTCCCCTGAAACCAATAGGGAACGCAGAAATGTCTGAGCGATGCTGCCTCATGGCAAGATGTTGCATCACAGAGAGCTTACGGATGCCATTAGTTCTCTGAGAAGGGAACTTGCCGTTAACAAAGAGGAAAAAATACAACAAACGAATGAGGCTATCTTTCATCTATGGCGTTTCTTCGTACTTTCTGCATTCCAGAGTTAATTCTTCAGCGAGTCATGAAATGAATACTGCGCTTTACCGTCTTTCTTTTGTAGTTGTTAAATATTGAGGTGTCAGGAATTTGCCTCTTAGCTGAGATTCCTGAGGCAGTGTGAACTCTGGGCCTTCCTGAAAGCTCCCGACAACGCGCTCCAACCGGCGTGCTGCAGAGTTTGCGACACTGGTGCTTTCTGATGAATTCGAATTATTCCGCATATGCAGGCGTGAAGTATAGAGAAAGAAATCTATGAAGCAAGTATGATTGTACCATGCTACAAAATAGGATTTTGTAAGCATGGTATTCATTTTCTTGCTGAACAAAAAGCGGAAGTCTTTCTTAAATCTATAGTACGCTATAGTTTTAATGTAGCCCTCTTTCATTCCTTTTCCTTTTTCAATCATTTCTTCATTCCATACTGCCTGACAACAACTGCAGCGTTGCTCTCCTGCTCTACAGCCTGACCTTGACATGAGATCACAAGAGCATGCGCTTCCTGGCATGGTTGCACATCTTTTGTACCCGCTTTGATATTGTTTGGCGATGTGTTTCTTTGTGCAGGAGCAGGACCAAAAGGCCTTCCATTAAAGCAGTTTTCTGGAAGCAAGCACGAGTCATATTGTGTCCCCTTTCTCGTTCCTAAGAAGCAGCGCTCCGATTTTCTAGATGCTGGTGAATCATTCGCGGAGTTTCTCTTCTCTTAAAGAGTGAAGTACGTCTAGCGATATTATAAACGCAGTACCGGAAACCCCAGGCCACGCAACCTTCGAAAGAGCTTTCTTGTGCACACGGAACAAAGATTCGTGTTTTAAAACTTTGCCAATGATTATACTTTTTGATGTGCGGAAACGACACTCCGAAACCTATATTTTACCCCTGGTTTGGGCGCTGAGAAAATTACACATTTTATCACTACATGGCAGTGCTTTTTTTCCCTCTCTATTTTCTCCTCTTGCGTTCATGAAGTCTCCACCAATTAAAGTTGTGGGCTAGGTTTCCCCAGTTTTAGCTCACCCCCTGTGGCCTCTGGGAAAATAAAAGCAAGAATCTAATAGGGGTAAACGCAGTGTAAGGCGTTTCTTGAATTTCCAATTCCAGAATAGGCCACCTTCAGGAAAGTAGAGCAATTTACGTAGCCAATTGAAAACAAAGGAACAGGTAAAAAACGCACTCTTATATTTCTCAATATGAATCATATATTTAAACGAGTATTATCGGCTTGCAAAACTGCTATATTCGACTCCTTTTGCAGAACTATTTGTCTGCTTTTAGTGTTCTGACTTCCCAGCAATAACGTAGAATTCCATTAAAAAGAATCCTGTTTTCTCCTCACTTCAAAGGCCTCAAAGGGATACTGAGGACAGCATCTAATTATTCTTCCCAGTAAAATCCATTGGATGGTTTTGTTCTGCTGCTTCCTTTCATCTGTAAAAGGCATATTTTTGGTGGAAAAGTTGAGTTTAAAAATTTTCCTGCCTCCCGCTTTAAAGTTCTGACGCCAGTATAGACAAGGCCTCCGTGATCAACATTTGATTATGAATGGCAGTGTTGTAATCCCCGCTAGGAAAGCCGTTTTCGTGCACCGCTGTTAATTTGCGAAAACTGCCTTTGATGCCGGTACCTGCATTTTAATTTCCAACTTGTGCAGCAAATAACGGCTTCTTTTTCGTGGATTTAGCGGCTTTTTTAATTACAACGGGGTCATCTGTCCTTAATTCTTGTCCTTAAAGCACAAATAATCTATTTGTGGCCCTTTAAGACCCATGGCAATAGATTTGACGCATGTCAAGAAGAGCAAACTGATAAAGATTCTTTATACAATCCTTAAGGCCTTGAAATTTGTTCGAAGAGTACCTCGTCTCAACGAATTTTCTATCAGCAAAGTCAAACTGTGCTCAACAAGCCTTTAAAAAGGTGCCATAACTAATGGATTCTTACAAGGAAATCCGCCTTTCGCAAGTCTAAATTACTGTGTCGGGCATATTATCACATCTCCGTAAACCAGATTAAACGAGCAAATTCCTTGTTGGCTCTCAAGCTTTTTGCTGTGTTACTTGCTACTTCGCCGTGAATAGTCCGATACGCCTGGACGACAACCGCTCTGCTATTATGTTGAAGCCCGTGTCTGGCTCTTTCTTGTACATTGGAGGCATGCCTAGCCCGGGCCACCCATGAAAAAATCGCTCTCACATATTTGGCCACTTTTTCCTTAAATCTCTGCTCTAACCACCAAACTATACTTCATCGGCCAGCCGCAATGGTAAGCAGCTTCCTACCGCCGGATCTAACTATATTTACAAGGCGTCCCTGCTAAAATAGATCTAGATTTTAAAAAAAAACACACAAAAAGCTTTCTTCCTAATTGAAGTCAAGTGAATGTTATTAATAGTTAGTTTAAAAAAAGGCTCTGAAATGCCCGTAGCCAGCCCATGAGCCAGCCGTATGTTGAGGGTGCCGCAGGCGTGATGTGTTGCCGGAGTTCTAGCTGTGCCTTTTGTGGTGGCAGTTGTGCACGCGGACTTGTTTGGTATTTTATGCAACGGTAATCTGCTTCTCTACTGGGACAGCCTGCTGCGGTTTTGTGCTTGCAAGCATAAAATCGCAGCAATTGCTTCCCGCTGCCGTGAGTGCATTTCACAAAGCGACGTCTTCCTTTTGCCTGCCGCCGCTGGCTGAACTTTGGCTTGGCTTGGTGTCGTGGTGGATAGCAGTGATAAAAGCGTTATTGTAATGAGGATTAAGATTTTATAATTGGTTTATATTCGCAAAGCAATAATTTGAGCAACGCACTATAGCGCACATCGAACTTTTTGTATGCTGCACGTTCTCTCCATCGCAATCGTCATCATGTGCAAATGGCATTAGTCTTGGCCGTGCAGCAGCGCGCAGAAAAAATGACATTAAGTCAAAGAAATGTCATTCGATTATAATGACAATAAATTTTCCGTGTGGAAGGGGTATTAAAGGGGCCCTGAAAGGCTCTCTCATTAAATTTGTGCTATGCTTAAGATTTTAAACGATGCCACTTCACAAATCTAAATTTCAGCAATAAGTTTTTATTCGTTTTGTGGAAGCGAATATATCTGCAGTAAAAATTTGAATTTCCGCGCCTTCGCGCCTTTCTCTCTCCTCTCGCCACTCTTTTGCACACTGAAATGAAGCTCCTTCGCCGGCCCCACCCACTCGGCCCCTCCGTCGGCTCCCGACGGGTGCGGGAATTCCTCGGGAGGCGGAGCTTCCTGACCCGCCGGAGTGGCCGCGGACGGCGAACCAATGATAACCTCTGGCTGCTGACGTCACTTGCACAATATGAGGTTGTGTGACAGGTTTCCCGCGAATGCCCGACACCTGCGGTCTCCGGGAGGTGCGAAAACGGGAATTTTTAAAAATTTATTGCGAACTATCCGTTCGCTTTCCCGCTCTCGTATACTTCTCATGAGCGCTCGGTGGCCTGTAATCTTCTTGAACCGTTTGATAGCCTACCTCGACCACCCCTTTTCAGAGGCCTTTTAACGTGCAGTCTAGTATTAGTTCCTTCAACCTACTTCAGTATTTACACGACATTAATTAACATTTTATATGGGTTTAACACCCGTGATGTAACTAGAAGTTGCCGGGCGCCGTGAAAGTGGCCCTACTCAGACGCTTGCATCGAGGTAGCCTTAGCGTAGCCGTTTGTATTTGACAAAATTCTAATTTAAAAAAAAATATACCACGTGGTAGGATGCTCCGTGCGTGAGAACGCACAGTGATTACAGGGCTCTCATCCGTGACTTGGCGTAAAGCGCTGTCCACGGTAGAGCTTCGCGTTGTAGGCTTGTAGCTGGTTTCGAAACTTAACAGCCAGCGGCTCCTTAGAGCGCTCCTTTTCGGCGAGCCAACAGCAACCACTCGCGCATATCTCGGAATCAACGTAAGCGCAAATTTTGGGCATTGGAGAAGGAAAACATCTGGCAGTGGCGCATTCTAGCCTGTAGAGCACACTTTCACGAGGTATTTTTTACTATTTGCTGGCTGTGATTTTTGGCGAAGAAAAACGGTTGGTCTAAGGTATACATCGTCGGAAGCACCTGAGTCGGACCATTTTCATGGCACCGGACTACTTCGCATTCACATCAGAGAGCTGAAAGCCATATTTAAAAACTTAATGTAAACTAATTGTTATGTTAGCGGAGCGAAAAAAATTACTATAGCCTGTGCGTACTTTACAAAACTCCACACATATTAACTTGACTTCCATTAGGAACAGCGCTTTGAGTTTCTTTACATCCTCATGCGTTATAGCTTGGTAAAGCTGAATACAGGGTTTTTCACCGAAGACTTGGCAGTTTATAAAAATAGGCAAAATGAATTAGAAGAGTGCACACTCCGGCATTGCATTCTCACAGATGGTGTGTATAAAAATGTCGCTATATCGTGTTTGCTATTACTGTTACTATTACTGTTACGCTCCTCATTTAATGAAAGGTTTGTGAACCGCCTAACTGAAATACATATTAGGTTTTAGATTTTCGAAAGTGCTGTTTTCGTCGCCGCTGTATTCAAGTTATTCTGGTGTGCGAACACGGGAGAAAGCGAGACCGTCATAACAACAACAAAAAAAGGTTGCCACGCCTTCCCCTGCACGTCACACAGTGCGCGTGTGTCACTTGCTCTGTTCGCAGCGCCCTGATGGGAGCGGCGAGCGAGCAGAGACAACGTGAAAGGCGTGCCGATTTTTGACGTCATTCCTGGGTGAAGGTAGCAATCTTTCTGGTCGCGCGGTTCCAGTTTCGTCGTGTACAACCCCAAACCTTCTCGCGCTGCAGCAGCAGCACACTGACATTTCCTATAATATATATATATATATATATATATATATATATATATATATATATATATATATATATATATATATATATATATATATATATATATATATATATATATATATATATAAACTTGCGGTGGCCTACATATCTCTTATTAATAAAGAGCCGAAGTGTAATAGAAGTATACTAGTTGATGTTAATCTGCCCAAGAGTTTACACGTCTTAGTTGTGCTCTGATGCTCACAATCACAGACAATGCTTTGCCCAAAACTGTGGTCTTCGAACTGAAGAGGTCTATTTTAAAATATTCTAACAATCATAAGTCTAACACCCAGAAGATGTGCTTTTTTTTTCCGACTCACTCGCGGTGGAAGACGTCGCGTCCGTAATAAATAAAAGAATCTGCGAGCCCGTCTGCAGCGGTCGTAGCCGTCTTTTCAGAGTTATTTTCCCGATCTTCAACTCTTCTGTGGCTCAATTAGGTATCAGGTTTTTTTTTCTACAAGATGGCAAATAAACAATTTCAATATGATCTGATTGCTGTAGACTCACAAGTTCTAATCGGGTTGCAGGGAGCTCGTATACAACGTCCCCGGTGCACCACGCAACGAGTTCCGATCGGACAGATGCGATCCTGAAAGTCACAAAAGGAAACAGCATCACTGTCATCCAGTAAGCATTACAAACACAATAACTCCAATGATTCAGTCCTGCGTTGCTGGTTTTCTTCCTTTATTTTAAAGAAGTGACAAAATTTCTAGAGTATATTATAATCAAGAAGAGCGTTTACATTTGATATTGTCTCCGTACTGCATGTTGTACGGAGCTCGCTTAGCCCACTATATGCAGTCCAGTTTTTTGTACGAATATCGGATGTTTTTCTAAACTCTTGATAACCTTACCGAATCCTCTGTACCCGGCATTGCTTATAATTCTCCATGTTTTCTACTTAAATTGCAAAAAATCTGAAAAGGGCAAGCAGCAGATTCAGAGGTTTCTCCTGACACACCAGAGGCAGCAGCAGTGCGAGGTACTCGAGCACAGTTCTGCTTGTTTTTTTATTATCTCCTTCACTGGTATAGTTTTCAACGTGTGCATGCTTTCTCACAAAGTCCTCTGTCGCATGTGTAGTTTTTTCACAACTCCAGACACATGCCCGTCTGTATTCACTGTAACGCACGGCTCTTCTGATGCCTTATCAGTATATCGTCACCGTAATTCTTGCTAACCAGCTGCTGACCAGCGAGGAAGTTACCTACCTGGGCCGAGCTCTTGGAGGCACTGGAGAACCTGCCTTGTGTTGTCAAGGGATCAGAAAATGCCTTATCGCATGCGCTTTCCTGAGAACGCACGATGGCTATATCTTACAAAAATTCCAACGCACTCTTTTGACTCTCTGTAGACTCTGTATTGAAAATTTTCATGAGAAGGAGGCAAGTTACAGGCATCGCGGCCGGCTTTTTCCCCCCCAGAGAAAGCGAATTGTCTGTTTTTTATTCTTTTTTTTCACTGAAAGCTGCCTCGATTGCCTATTTGTTGAAAACTGTGGGTTCTAGCGCGAAAGCTAGCCGTGTGGCAAAGCTGTAACTTTGATGAATGCAGTGTAGAAAGCAATTTCTCTATTTTTATTTTTAGACCTTAATGAGTACCACTCACTCCACAGAGCCTTGGGTTAGTTCCCCCAGGAAAACCTCCAGGATGAACGTCTGGACCGGGGAATCCTCCTGGTCTTCGCCCGGGATAACCAAAGGGTGAACCGTTCGGAATCCTCTCCGGACCTCGCTCAGGGTAGCCACCAGGGAACCCACCGCCGAGCTCACCACCAAACCCGCCGCCAGGAACCAGCCCACCCGGCCGGCCTTCTGAAAAGTCTCCGGGCACCCGCCGTATTCCTCCGCCGTAAGACTGGGCTCGTACGGCGAGCACTGCACGGTGGAGAAAAAAAAAATGAGGTAATGACCAGGAACACTGATTCCGCGGCTAACAATCCAAGGCCGCAATGTCCCCATTCGGAGGCTTTCTGGTTTCTTATGGCCGGACGTTTACATAAAGGGGATGTAAAATTTACCTGTAGTGGCACAGCTTTATATGGAGAGATCACAAAAGTCATGCCTATTTCCCACCACGAATGCACTTAAAAGAGGGCTACGCACGAAGAGTAAGAGAAAACAGAAAATTGAGGTGATTCTGACAGCAAAGGAAACATAGTTTCATTTATACATCTAATGAAACTAATTGGTCAACTATGTTTATATGTTTTCAGCGATTCGGAAATTTGTACGGTACCAAAACAGCAAGCGAATTGAATTCACTGCTTGCTCTGGCGCCATTCACGCACCGATAAATCAGTACTTACAAGAAAAGCTTTCTATGTTTCAAACAAAGTGTGTGAAATACGAAACCTCTCTGGCAGCAGCGCTCGTTTTAAACTTTACTGACAGAAAGCATCCTTTTACTAGCAGTTAGCATTGCGCCTTAATTCGTACTCACGCATCTGCCCTTGCTTTAGCGCGACTGGCAGCTATCTTCTCTCACTGGGAGTTTCGCGCACTTCCTTCCGAGCCCGGTAAAATCGTTTTCGTTAGCGTTTATAAGACCATAAAGCTGGGCGAGTTTGATTGGTTTCATTAATTAGCCGCGCAAAATAGACACCATACCAGTACTGGTGGGGTCTTCTTTGTCGTTTCTGTTGTCGTCTTTTCGCGATCTTTTTGCAATGAAACCTTTTATCGTACGTTCAGTCTGTTTAGTTTGTTTGATCATCGTGCGAAACGGTAGTTTCAGTTTATTGAATATCAACCACCAACTACCCCAGGTTTCGGCCTGGATTTTATTGGCTAACGCTTCGTTCAGAATAATCCTATTTTCAATAAGAAAATCAAAGGTAATCAGTCAGTCATAGCGGCAGACTTAGTCTATACAGGCTCGGATGCGTGAAATTTACAACAGCAGTCTGGGTAAAAGCGTCGGCTCAAGCAAAGTCGTCGTGACTAGACTGCTACACACTCAGACTGAGCTGACTGGCGAGTGAGCCATGCAGCACTCAAAGCGGCTGACGTTTTAATAGGCTGTGGGATGGTGCAAATATGGTCTCGAAAGCAAAAAAGCGGCAAACGTTTAGAAGCTGCGCGTAGAAAAAAAAGAGAAGGGTGGAGCGCTGCTTGCTGCTGCTTATATTTGAATTCGGTGGAATTAATTCCACATGCAGCAATCTGGATACGCATGCACATATAAGGCATCTTTAAAGCAAAATTAAAATCGTCAGCGTTGTGTAGGTTTCACTGTGCCCCGTATCTGAAAACTTGCGCACGCCTTTCGGTTCTCATCGCTAACGCGGGTCTCAGCAGCAGTTCATTCATTCATTCACCGTCATAAAGCACTTGACAGCACTCACCTTTAGAGGCGACTGGAACTTCGGTAATTCAACAGGATGTTTTCAGCTTTAATACAGACGAGTAGCCGTACATAAGAGTTTAGCTATGTATAGGTTTCTGTGATTTCAAATTAATGTGAATGACAGTCGCCGGTAACAATATTCTGAATTCAGATTTATTCGAAAAAATTCAAGCCTGGTCCGGAGATACTACTGGTAGCGCTCTGACTTTTGGGTGCATTTTCTCAGGAACATCTCAGTACGCGGCAGTTTGCTGCAAGGTATTCTACAAATTTTAACAATGAATAAGGATCGCTATTAATGCAATAACCTGGCGCCATCGTATTTCCTGTCCCTTATTAAGATCGGTCCATTTAATACCTATCAACTCCTTCCCCCCAGCTCAAAAGTCAACCATACGTCTCTTCCATGTAGCACTTTTAAGCAGGGCTCAAAGGACCCGCAGGCTTTAAGATAATAATTGAGGCAGCAAAGTGTTTGTAAAAATTGATATTTTTTATTGCTACCATGCTGGGGCTCAAAAATGGGACCGGCCTATAAAACAACGTATTGGGATTGAACTGCAGACCCGTGACGAGTCGTTTTTGTGTAGAGTAGAAACCATAGCTGCAAACCAATACACCGAGCAAGCTCGCATCGGAACTTGTCATCAATGTTCCTCTGAGGAGCCCGTGATTAGAATGACTTACAGCACAAACCACGAAAAGACTAAAAAAAAAAGCCATCAAGTACCGTCTGTACTCATGTTAATGCAATTTTTGTTTTCTTTTGTCAGCGCACTCCTCATGTAATTGCGCTTGTAGACTTTCGAGGAAAATAATCAGTGACTAAATATATATGAGAATGACGTGAAAGCCGAAATGTCTTCATAATTTGATAATTATGAACCGTTTTTATTTGCCCTTTTTGTAGTAAAAAAAGTAAGATGTCACTCTCCTTCGACCAGACGTTTTACAATTTCATGCCTATGACGTCATGGAAGTTACTCCAAACACATGTCCCAGACTGGCCGGCAATTCCATATTTCACACTGCCCTTGCTACTTTTTTTTTATATGGAGCAAACATCTTAACGGCATTCTTAGTGTTCGTGCTCTGAACTAAGGGGAGCTTGCTGTATCTGCACGTCGAAAAATATCATAGCGCGACTCGGTTGATGGCAATTTGTAAACAGCCTCGTAGTAAAGCTTTCTGTGCTGGAAGTGCATATTTGTGTATCACAAGACGGTTCCTAGAAGATTTAGACTGAACACCTAAAACGCCAATAATCCAAATGTGGTGAACAAAAAAAAAAAACACCGATAATCTCTGGATTCTCACTTCAACACCTTCCGAAAACTCCAAAGACGTAGAACCCTAATCGCATCCTACGAGCTTTAACGATGCATTTTGCCTTCCATCAAAATAAAGTAGTAGTAGTTGGAGCGAGCACCCCGATCGTAACCCTGCTTTAACGTCACTCAGGTGAAGCAGTTTGTTTGCTTCGGTGTCTCTTGGAGCAGTAAGTCTTTTTAAACACGCTGACAGCCTATCATATGTTCGCACCTCTTCTACACACTTCTAACACATCCATTTACTCGCACTGCGTGTCTTTCCACTAAAGCCAGATCTCGTGAGCTGCAATAGGACATGGACACCTCAGACTGCCCGCGACACTCGTGCTACCATCTAGCGCGAGCCATCGAAAGCACACTGTGCGGCGCCGCTGCCGTTGCGTTTTAAAAAGTGTCAGTGAAGGGCCTTTTTGTTCCTTCTCGTCGCGCCACCCACATTGTGAAGTGTAGATTAATAAAGGTAGAATGCCCCAGTTAGCGCCTATACAACATTGCAAATCCCTCGTCCGAAGGACGAGGCTATAAAACCCTGAGCTGCTGGAGTCGTTCACTATGCGGCGAGTGCTTCGGTAAACAGCTCGAGGCCATCGAGCGTTAGCGGCACGTGTTCGGTCTTCTTCTTTGACCTCGTTAATTCTGCGGGTGTCAGTGCGTCCCTGACTTCAGTGGAGCAACCGGCCCCTTCATAGCGCTGCCTGGCGGGCAAACATTATCATACAGTCTCTGCATTGTTACCTTTTGCTATATTTTTTTTACTTGCGCTTGACTGCCGATCTTCGCCTCGGCATACCTCTTGCTAGAGCCGCTTATGAAACTGCTGGCTGTCATAAATCACACAGAAGAAGAAGTGTTACTGTCGCTAGCGTACATCCTTGATCCTGTTGCTTTAGCAATGACCGCAAATGCATAAACAGCGCACGAATGCTCGCTTTCTTTGCAAAGTTATTTGAAGGGACCAAGACTCGTCCTAGCCTCATTGTGAGCGAAAATTCCACGTTCTTACGGCCGGCATAAAGATAGTCGTTTGTTCTTCATTGCTGAGGTGATTAATGAGTAGAGTTTCTCAAACTAGGTTTCGTAGTCAGAGGCCAGCTTCTTGGCGTTGACCTTTCATTACATCGTTGGTTAATTCCCCATAGCTTTAAAGGGTCACCTGTGATGAAAACTCCATGCAAATTTTGTTCTTTTGGTATATGTTCTTTTTGTTTGGCTTTACAATTGCAAGAAAACCTGCACATCTATCTTTCTCTTGAATATGCGCCTCTTTTTCTTCAGCACAAAACGTTATCTCAATGTTACTTCCTCAAGGATAGTTTGGAGCGCCGCAGATAGGTCTCAGCAGCGCTTCGCGCCAGAAAACTGCATTTTTCTTTTTCGTTTTCAGGCAGAGCTCTAAGCCATCGTGAGTGACAAATGACAGAACAGGTTCCGAAGTGCGTCAGAGGCGCCTTTCACTGATTAAGGGCCGTCTTCTGTTACGGGAGGCCACGATCTTTTTTTTTTTCTCTGTCTCTCTCTTGCAGTCTTGTTGTATCTAGGATCAACACAGCCCAACACGGCTTTGATAACTGCCGCTGCATAGCAACGCTCTCGTTGCTGTCCGGGCGGTCCCGAGTTACTTTCCTCTTTCATACACTGTTGAAAGGCAGGAAAAATAGAGGTGAGTTCATTGCTACCACTGTATTTCCCAGTGCTAAGCAGAATTCCAGCCTGATGCCTGGACATGGCAATACATATGTGGTGGAACTACGTGCGGTGTTTGTTCCTGAAACAAAGCTCTTCAGGTCACTTTAGTCACCTGATAGCAGATATGTTATTATTACCGAAAACAACGCCTTTGTAAGCCATGACATTGCGTAGAGGCGAGGTACACGCTGCGCCGCCACTTGAAAATTTGTATAGTGTGCATTCTTGAGCAGTTAATCTCTGGCACGGTGTCTTTGATATAAATCTTCTATTTATTCTTTGCGCTTCGCTGGTTATTAAACTAGCGCCAGATTTTAGCGACACCGGTATTGTTCATGTTGAATTTATTGGAAGCTGTTACATCTGCGAGTGCCATCTGTCTAAGTTTCTAAATACTGCATGTCAGGTGAAAGAAGCAGCAGCGCCGTGTGCTCGGATCGGTGTAACCCGCGTCGCGTTGCCACTATCCATACTATGAGGTGGGTAAACGTCCTTACTTTTGCCTTTTCTCCCCCCCCCAGATCACTAAATCTTTGGCCCGTCGCTCACCCTCATTTCGAAAAAATTTCTTGCACTCTCTCGCCTTCACTAGGTTGGCCTTTCCTCACCATCTCTGAGCAATTAACATTCGAGTTATTTTTCTCATAGTGTCAACATGACCCGATATTCGTGAGTAATGAACCTACGAGACAGAGCCGGAGACACAGGGGCACCAATAAAACAGCCTCTAGAACGGGTTGTACGGAGCCCTTTCGGAGCACGAAATCTGCCGCTCATAAGGAAACCAACAGGAATTTGAACGGTTCAAGGCATTCTTCGGTTCCACTCATACCATCGAAAAATTGGCGAGAAACCTAAACCTCAACCGCCAAGCTCATCTTACCTGGGAAATATCACGATTCTGTCACGCTTTTAAAAGAAAATCTATGCCAGAAAAAAATGACGTAAAGTGAACATATAGCTATAAAAGTTACAATAAGCCACTTTCCGTACACCGCGTTAATTACAGGAGTCCGCCAGGTAAGCGAAAATTAAGAGCGCGAGAGCAAAGAAGACGCACTGGAGATTATTCGTTATCTACCTTCCTACCGTGAGAAGTTCTGACCAATATCTGTTGTGCAAGCTACTTCCCTCCCCGCGGGTAAATTCGAAACGTATGTGCAACACTACGTGGCTTGGAGACGTCAGCGTTTTAGGCTCCCAGAGTGTCGACGCCTGAAAACCAATTTGATTGCTCAAATCAGACGTGCGATTGCACGGTTACACTCCCAACTAATGAAACTAATAAACCCAAATATTATCCTGTTATCTGCATAGCAAAATTGTGTTTCGTTCATTGGCAACTCGTACAGCGCAACGCGGTGGGAGGGATGGTTCAGCCCAACAGAGCTCACCTGCTGCTTTATTTCGATAGTAAATATAAATTGTTTGGTTTGGGGTACATCACAATACGTTGGCGTACCGCAACACTCTTCCGCAATGCTAACTGAAAGCAGAGAGTTTTAGCAGAGAGGGGGCGTGGACGTACTACTGCGTATAACGTATAAAGGGTAGGGGGGGGGGGGGGGGGGGCTAACTACGCGCCCTCAGTAGCGAGTGTACACTTCGCTTGCCGTGCGCCTGCTACTGCTACTGCGCATGAGCAGCTGGCCTCCAGTAGTTCGCTATGCGTTTGCGCTAGCACTTCTCCACTATGCTAGAACTCGCCAATGTCTGGTTTGTGCTTGGAGTTCTATGCTACCGTACGGGCGCGAATGCTCCTATGCCCATCTTCTCTCCGCACTCAAACGTGTGGAATTTCATGAGATAGCATTCAGAAGGCATCGTACTTTTCGGAACAGCTGATTTATTCGAACAGGAGCTATTTGCAAAGACACCAATACGAGCTTTGCAATCCCCCGCATGCACAGCTCCCATTCGAGGGACCGATTGCAGAAACGTATTTGATAAAGAGGTGACTGCAGCGGCGGCGCCACTGTGGAAGAAAAATGATCGCAGCCCGAGACGCTTCATCATCGACGCGATGGGTTGGAATACGAGATAGCCATTCAGTCTTCCCTCTCAACTGTAAGCGAGTGGGGCCGGGGTAAGTACGGATAAGATAAGTATAACGACGCTCTAATCATTGTCGCACGTCCGCGCAAATTTGCTCACGCCATATCCCATAACTACAGGGCGATGAACGAGGCACAGAATAAAGGACACAAAACAGCGCTGCGTTTTTTTCTTGTTATTTGTCTTGTCCATCAAACTGCAGTTGCGGAAGACCGTTCCCAACTCACCCAACAACTTGTCTTGTAAGCAATGGACACTTCTCGGTGACTCACCTCCACTCGGTCCACCAAATGGACTTCTTGCTGAGATTTATCCTCCTATTCGCACACACGCGCTCACACGAAAAACCGCACGCACATGCGGAAGCTATTTGTGGGAATGTCGCCAAAAGTACCTAGTCTTGCTCATCATTCCTCTTGTTGTAACTTGAAACCGCTGTGCTTGAAACCAAGCCGTGGTAAGGAATGCGCTCAGCGCCGACAACTTCAGTTCTAAGCGTTCAAGTCAAAACACTACATTAATGCTTAACACGAGGAGACGCCGTACATTAAAAGAACGCAACGAATTTTGGGCGCTCCGTCCCGTCTACTTCCTTGTGTTCGCATGTGTTTCGCGCCTTTAACAACGCCAAGGCGACATGGACAGATACGTAATGTATAATCGCATCACTTCATCTTACCAGACAGTTATTACTCCGAAAGGTTTGGCTTGGTTTATGGGGATTTAACGTCCCAAAGCGACTCAGGCTTTGAGAGACGCCGCAGTGAAATGCTCCGGAAATTTCGATCACCTGGGATTCTTTAACGTGCACTGACATCGCACAGTACACAGGCCTCTAGGATTTTGCGTCCATCGAAATTCGACCGCCGCGGCCGGGATCGAGCCCGCGTCTTTCGGTCCAGCAGCCGAGCACCATAACCACTCAGCCACCGTGGCGGCTATTACTCCGAAAACATCACTAGGCTATGTTGTGTCCGCAAAACGTGTCCGCAAAATGCGTCCGGCAAATGTGTCTGCAAAATATGTCGCCGGATGTGACGTCATCAGCTGGTGACGTAAGCAGTTAAGCCCTTAAGAGTGATGTGGTGAAGTATATAAATTCAATTAGTCATCGTTCATTAACATTATTCTTTAATCAATGACCCTAATAATGGCCATAATCAGTGACCCTAAACATTTATCATATTTTTAGCGCAAGTTAATAATGGCAATTAACGAGAATGATTAACTGGATTAAAAATTGGCTAATTAGACCATGTGACGTCATAAAAGAGTGAGGCGCCATCGCAATGCCAAGGTGGCTTATGCACCTGCGAGGTATGTAATACATTTCCACTGACACTCTACCGTTGAAACTTTGCATTCATCTATGCCGTAAACAACGGATATTGCGGTTATAATGTGTTTTAAGAAAAATATTATATTGAACCGGAAACTATATTCCGCTCTGTAATAAGAGATGCGTTTCGGCTGTTTATCTTTGGCTGCATTGCCAAGAAAAGTCACAGAGTATACTTCAGCACAAGTGTCATCCTCGACCCGTGCAAGCTGCCCTCTCACCCCTCACCTCATTACCTCCTCCCTCCTTCATCTTCACACGAATTTTTGTGTGCCAATCCTCCCTCACCTTCACCGAGGAAAGCCCTCATGCGGCGAGAGTGAGGACGCCCTCATCAGGGCTATCTCTCGTGATGGTGCCTATGTTTGCCTATTTAAAAGGCGTATGTTCGAATCTCGCTCACAACTGTAATTTTCCGCGTGTGCTTTATTTTCGCGCGTTTGATCGTGGTGTCCACGGGCGGACGGAGAGACTCAATTAGAAATGTAGCCGTTAAATGCATTCTTGCATTGGTACAATCCGAGAAATTCCGAGACCAAGCATCCAAGTGTATTAATTTCAGCATCAGCATAGGAAGGGAATTGTGGTGCTGACCTCGGGCTTTTCTTCCTATGCTTACTAGAGCAGACTTACAGAGCGAGTACACACACGAGCTCATGCGGTCACTCACGTTATCTAAGCTTTTTAAAGACATAAATATAAACAAGTGGGACTTACACTATACCGTTACACTTTGTTCTAAGTCTTTTGCATCGTCAAAGTAGTAGTCCATTGCTTTCAATAGTACAAAGACAGTACATCTACTGCAATCCCTCCCAATCAGTGCATCCTCATTTCAACCCGGATTTCTTCCTAGCAATCAATATCACGAGTGTCCCCGCATTATACGCATACTCTTTTAGAATTTTATTTATTTTTCTCGAAATATTCATTGGCTTCAGCAATGCTTTTACGCCTCCCCTCCAGGATAGTGCGGTGTCTCAGAGGTAGTGGCAAAGCGCGAAACAAATAAAATGGTTACAGAATATACTCAAAACAGGCGGCTGTAAATATATCCTTCGCCTATGTTGCCTGCGCATGCGTAAAGGCGAGCATTTTTGTACGCCACGCTGTTTTGTTTTTTCTTTCTCTTAATTCCTCGAAAGGTACACGTGGTTCGAGGTCGCTGCTTTGCAATCAGCCTAACGTTTACCCCAGCTCCATGGCATAAAGGTCAGAAACGTGTCGCGCAGCTTCGCCTCCGTGTGATTCCGATCGGCGGCATGCATATACGAATGAGCTTCATCCCAGTTACGGTATAATAGCTCTCAGCTTATTAATCTCTCCTGTTCCATTAAAGTCTTCTCCTCCTCCTCAGCTCACCGACAGTGAAGGCCAAGACACCATCCATCCTTGCGAGAGTATGGGTATGCCGCAGAGAAATGGTTATCATTAAGCTACCCAAATGAGCTGGTGTATTCAGATATAAGAAATGCATGCCGTGCTCATAGCTTATGTATCCACAAGTGTGACGAAGAAAACCGTGACCCGCTGTGGTGGCTCTTTGGCGTTCGTACTGATCGCAAGATCGGGGGATCCAATCCGAGTCGTGGCGGCGCAATTGCGAAATAATAATAAAAAACTCATCCTCATTGCGCATGTGTTGATTCAGGACGTTAAACACCGAAATTTACAATTTTACAAGAATGCTGGACATAGTTGTGCCACGTCATTGGTGCACCGATTAACGCACGGCAATACGTCCGCGCGGTCGTTGGCACGACACTTTGTCCTGCGAGAAATAGAGAATGCTCTTTCGATTGCGAAGAATTTTATGTTGCATGGGCATTATCAATTCTTTATGACGATTCACAGTTCATTCACTCGGGAGACCTGCTCCCTATGACTCATTTTTTCTCGTTTATCACCTCAAACAATACTTTGTATATCAAAAAACGAGACAATTGACAACATAAAGAAACTGCTTTTCATCCCACCTCGGAGACTAGTTGGCAGAGTGAACCTGTTTTGTGCAATTGGCGCAGCACGTTTTACTCCGTATCGCAGATGCTACTAGGCGCACTTTTTATGTTTTTATTTATTTCATGTCAAAGGCTTGAGACATTAAAGAGGGTGGTTAGTACGAGATGAACAACAGGAAGAAAACTTAGATAATGAAAATGTTTGGTTTATGTATCATGTGGTTTAACGCGCCAAAGCAGCTCAGACTATGAGGGACGCCGTAGTGGAGGGCTCAGAGTAATTTCGACCACTTTGGGTTTTTTAACAGGCACTGACATCGCAGAGCACACGGGCCCCGAGCAATTTGCCTCCAACGAAATGCGGCCGCCGCGGCCGGGATCGAACCCGCCTCTTTCGGCTTAGCAGCCGAGTGCCGTAACCACTGTGCCACCACGGAGGCTCTAAGCGATGCAATTACCTACGCATACCATATTAACCAATCCAGATGATATTAACCAATCCAGTGATCACTCCAGGTAGGCAGTTATGGTGCCTGGAGGTTCGGAGACTGAAGAAGTCAGTGCACAGCGCAATGCTGTTTGCATGATTCGAACTTTCGGGCGTGTGCTGCAGTCGTGAACCGAAGTACGAAGGCTCACGAAGAGTTGGTAAGAAGGTGAAAGGAAATATGCAGGAAATATGCAAGATTTTCTGGGAAAATCAAAGCCGAGAAAATCTTTCAATTAGTCTCGGCCAGATCATACACACGTTCAGAGCGGCTTTACCCTCGTTTCCGAGTTTAATGTTTGGAAGCCATTAGGCTACTTTCGTTCACATGCGACCGCTTTATGCGCCGCTGCACATGATGGCAATGTATCGAACCCAAATTGTACTCCTGATTTTTTTAACACGTTTCCTGGTTCTTGATTCATTGAGCACCAATAAAGCGGTTACATCTTTCTTGCCACCATTCGCATCGATGCACACGAAGACTGTAAACCCACGCGAATCCAGGCTGGTGATGATGATAATTTATTAATTTCACCTTATTGTAAGTGTCATAGGCATCCCCGCCTGTGCTTTTAGGCAGTGATTACCATCGCCTTTCAAGTCCCGCTGCCTTTACCAGTGCAGCGACATAAAGTGTAGCGATGAGCGCGTCTACGTATCGCCTTCTGTTACAGAAACGCCAACAACTGCCTATAGTAGGTGTGTCGTCTTTACAATTACCTGTTACAAATACTGTAGGAAGGATCATGGGATTGTCCTAATACTCAGCAAAGCAAGCTAAATGGTTTAGCGTTGATGTGGGTTGCGGTATGAATTGAAGAGGTTAGGAAGGTTCTTATTAAAAGAATGGAATGAATTTTTTTTAGGAAAGGAAATGGCGAAGCATCTGTCTCACATCTCGGCGCAAACCTGAACCGCCATAAGGGAAGGTATAAAGGAGGAAGTGAAAGAAGGAAGAAAGAGGTGCCGTAATGGAGGGCTCCGGAATTATTTCGACCACCTGGGGATCTTTACCGTGCACTGCCATCACACAGCACAGGGGCGCCTTTGCGTTTCGCCTGATCGAAACGCTGCCGCTGCGGTCGGGATCGAACCTGGGTACTCCGGATCGGTATACCAGCAGCCTACAGCCACTGAACAATAGTGGCGGGTTAATTATGTTCATTTTCGGGACAAAAGTCAGCTTCATATATGTTCCGCTTCAGAAGTCGCGGTGATTTTGGAAGTGTTTAGACTGAGATTGCCGACAATGAGAGCTAATGCATCTCACGCCTGAAAACTCCTCTGTGCCCAGTACCACTTGCCTTGTGCAACTTGTCGGCGATGCCTGAAGCAGTGTTCCAAAACGTTCCTCGTGTATTGCACGTATTCAGTTCGCCATAAAACACCCGTTTTCTGTTAAAAACCAAACGTCTTCTCGACAAGGAAAAAGGAAGACTGGAGAGCACACTAAAACTCCGCCTTAGGGGTCGGACGCGATAGTTATAATGGGTGTTTATCTATGCGGAATTGGTAATTCTCGACTTTACATTCATAGATCCCTGGGAGTGCTCGTACCACTACTGAGGCTGTGGTGCACAGGTTAAGCGATGCGGAATGTTCCGGAACCTTCTGCACATTGTGACCGATTGTCGATAGGATTTGCTTTGCAGCATAAAATTTCATGAATGAACTCAGAACGTCAAGTAGAACTTTAATGCAGATACCCGAACGGAGGACTTGGCTTGTCACCGAAGAGTTTTCATCTCACGTGTTCTCAAACAGCACAGGTAATTGGCCCACTATTTGAATCGTATTGGCAAAGGCCAGCCCTACAAAGGACCAGGATGGAACCATCCTGTTGCAATACTGGGCCGATTACCTGTGCTGCTTGGGTTTAGACAAAAGCCAACCCTTATTGCTGACGACTCCTCAGATAAGAAGATAAATAAGTACCATTTGTCTCGAACTTTGCTCAAGTCGCAAAATCCTAATCTTGGATTAAATAGAGCAGTAAATAAGTTTGGACGGGGACTTAGTGTTACTGATAATGTTGCGGCATTTCGCTGCATACCCTATCGTTTCTCCATACGGCGCAATTCCGTTGTGCGTGACAAGAACGCTATGCCTGATACTGAAGTACAACATATATTTACCAAACTCACAAAAACTTAAAACACGAAAAGAACAAAGCGAGAAGAAAAGATATCTCTTATGTCTTGTTTTCATATAGTACGTAACAGATGTTCAAAAGGATGATAACAAGCAACCATTTCTGTGGGACAGTAAAACTTTTAAGAAAACTGAAGCTATTATTCTTTATAACCATTTTTGTCTCTCGCTTGCTGCTGCATGTAAATGAAGGACTAGGTGACATAGCACTGTATTTTGTGTATCGCTTATGTATATGTCCTCAGTTTCAGTGAGGTGGCGAACGTCGATCCAGGATCGTAGTGTCGCTCCCAAAACAGGCCAAGGAGGATTCTTCTTCACCGTCGGCTTTAGAATCATCGGTTACGACAATCGACTATCACCCGTGCAGTGAGCTGTAGTGGCATTGAGTACCATTCATCCCTTATTGGTCATTTGTTTCGTTTCACTCGGGTTTTCCGCATCGTTAGCCAGTGTGCTGGGCCGACTGGTATATCGGTGTGCCATTCACCGTGACCGATAAGAAACGCGTTGTTAAAGTGCGCGATTGAAATCACCGCATTATCCCCACCAAATCACATTCCTGACTCACGTGCCGCCAATAAACGAAAACAACCTTCCAATACACTTATCGTGGGGACCCGACTGAAACCGCAGTTACCCTCTTATCAAAAGAGCACGCAAGTAAGTTGTTATCTTTCATTACAAAGAATTTTACTCACCAGCGCAGCACAGCAACACGAAGCAAACTATCTTAGCGTCCATGGCGGAGACCTCCTGGCTTCTGTTTCGCATAGGTGAAGGTGCGCCAGCTTTCAAGGACGGAACCCTTTATCGGCTCACACTCTCACTGGCATGTCGAAGCCGAGGGGAAACATGTATTTTCCGGGAAGCCTTACTTGTCTTTTTTATATTCGTTTCACGCCAGCTCCGGAGCTTTGCACCGCCTCCTTCCAACCGGTCGCCACCGTTCGAAAAGCAAACAACGAGGAATAAAACGAGGTGTCAGATAAGGTGTCATGCGGACGTGAAAGCGCGGCTCCAAGTGAGATTTTTTGTTTTTTACCTATTTTTCTTGCACAGACTCACTTGGCATCCGGCTACGCGGGTGAAACGTCTGACAGCCTCTTCCGGCACACTGCGGTCTTATCAAATTTCCTGGTTCTTTCCATAGTTCCTGCTGACAACGTGGCCCTGTCTAACTCTTGAAATCACAGCAAGGGGTCGAAATGAAATTGCTTGGAACGTGGTTAAATGCGAGAAGAGAGGTTGCAATTAATTCGCGGCTTGGTATTTTTCTAGTGTGGGATTTGTTCTTTAGAGGTATTCAACCACGTATTTTCATCCACATATACATCTAACCAAACAGCTTGTTTTTTTTGTGTGTGTGTGGTTTTGTGTGAGCAGGTGGACAGGTTGGAAAACCTGCTGCATAAAGTAATGCTGCTGGGCATACCACAGGGTGGAATGTCCTCATGGACGGACGTCATGCGGTCTGGTTTCTCGTCCAGACGTCCAGTGAAAATATCCACTATTTTTAGATTAGTGTAAGGAACTACTGAAATCCGGTTTGAGACGCATAGAGTACTCGTGCTTTCAGTGTGTCCAGAAGAGAACCCTCACTATAAAATCGGAAGACTGAGCACGCAAGTTTAGGCACGTGGGAATGCATGATAGGAAAATGACTGCATTCCATTCAAAATTCTTCTTGAATTTTTTACACGCACACCTAAAATTCAAAGCCAGACCAAAAGTTTTCTTCTTAACCGGACTCATGGTGTAAATCAAGCATAATTAAAACTGCTCACGTACTGGTGCATTTCTACCAGCCGGCCTGTGTGTGTGTGTGTGTGTGTGTGTGTGTGTGTGTGTGTGTGTGTGTGTGTGTGTGTGTGTGTGTGTGTGTGTGTGTGTGTGTGTGTGTGTGTGTGTGTGTGTGCGTGTGCGTGTGCGTGTGTGTGTGTGTGTGTGTGTGTGTGTGTGTGTGTGTGTGTGTGTGTGTGTGTGTGTGTGTGTGTGTGTGTGTGTGTGTGTGTGTGTGTGTGTGTGTGTGTGTGTGTGTGTGTGTGTGTGTGTGTGTGTGTTACAGAATAAGAATTTTCTTTTTCGGTGAAGAGATCCTGTCGCGACGCTCGTTGGCTCGCGGCTTTAAGGAAGCTTACTCTAGCTTATTATTGTCCTTATCTCTTCTACGCATCACAGCTCGTGCGCTAAGATACTTAAGCACTGTGAAAAAAAAAGATCCCTGTGGTTTTACAAGACAGGGAGTAGCCGTAAAAATATGGTCAGAACAACCCCTGTGCGACATTTAAATGTCTGACACCGGCTATGCTCTCTATAGGCTAATAATTATTTCATGTTTCCAGGTAAAGCCAGGGGTTTCTTTCTACCCAGCGCCTCTGGCAGTATTTGCGAGTCAGAAAACTGTCGAGAGAGTGTATGAGGCTGATCTGGAGAGGCCCCTGAGCTCAAGGATTCACAGGTTTGAAGGAGAGCCCCTTGTCAAGCTATATGTGAGTGCCAATACTTTCACAACTTCAGGTAACAGATGATTCCCTGGCACTGTCTATTTCTATTCTTATCTCCTCGTCTTTGTCCCTGCGCTGAATTTCAAGCGCCGCGCGTCCTTCTACGCTTTCAGATGCTAATAATTTCGCCTCACTATGTGTCAGGCCGCAACCCTTACAAAAATGGTCTATAGACAGTCCAAAAAATTCTTATAGCCTCTGTTGCCTCATATAGGTATTTATTTTTGTCTATTCATAATGTATAGGTTTGGTTGATGGGGGTTTAACGTCCCAAAGCGGCTCAGGCTATGAGGGACGCCGTAGTGAAGGGTTCCGGAAATCTCGACCACCTGGGGTTCTTTAACGTGCACTGACATCGCACAGTACACGGGCCTCTAGAATTTCGCCTCCATCGAAATTCGACCGCCGCGGCCGGGATCGAACCGCTGCGGCCGGGATATGCATTCGCTGCGCGCAGCAATAAACGTTGTTGAAGTCGGCGCTTTATGGTGTCTCCCCTCGTGTCCGTGTTCGTCTTTGCGCTGTGAATGTAAGCTTCTGAATGCCGCATCTTATAGGTAACGAAAAATTTGGCTGAAATCCTATTCAGTCGCCTTCCGTTTATGGGTAAAACGCAGAACTGGCCAAGAGGCCTTTCGTTGCGGCACGCGCTGCAGCGACGGCAACCCACAGAGTCCTCCCAACGCTCACAGTCGCAACAGTACTGACACCCGCTTCCGGCGAGTCGGCCACTCGGGTGTCGCCAAAAAAAAAAGACTCTTTTCGAAAGCAACTAAAGTTTCGATATGGGCACAGATCTCTTTACTAACGACCGAATGGCGAACATGTTCAGACTAAAACTATCTGAAACAAATAAGTGCCCGCCGTAGATCCTGTCCATGCACTGAACAGCTTTATCCGGATGTATGATCTCTTGCTATCTCGGTCCTACAGTTGGTAGCCTTTTTCCTCCTCCCTCAAAATTAATGTTGTAGCGCCTTCCATTTAAGGCCTTCATAGTAATTAGCATGTTCTCAGGTGTTGGACGCCGAAGCACGAGAACCATAGCTTCTAAGTGTGAAGTTTATGCGCCCTAGCCTAGAGAGGACATTGTCATGTATTTTCCCGAGAAACCAGTAAGCAACGTGTACCACCACCGTCGAAAGAAACAAGAAGAGGCAAGCTGAAAGGCTTATCTAAAGAAATAAAAAGCATTAGCTGCTGGATAGGAAATAGACCCGAGATGTCTTGAAAGTTCGAAGATATTTCGTCGCACCTGGAGATAGATAGACAGATAAATTCAATTAAACGAAGGCAAAGTGGTCGGCCGGAAAGATTGATACCTCCCTGCTATTCACCTGGAATTCAATTTCAACCGCGGCATGTGTTCTGCTCCCTTGAAATTGGTAATCCTTCCTTGGCTCTTCTGGTCTAAATTGCATTGCTCGCGGGTTATATGGCGCTGACAACGGTTTTTTTTTCATGGCGCTGCTACATCAGCTTGTGACATTTACTTTTACAGCGAAATACATTGTTAGATCACTAATTTTGGGGACACCCTTCAAGTAACAATAAGTATTCGTTGACCATTCCACGGCTCAATAAACCTCCCCTAGAATAAACCTCCACCCACTCGCCCAGCTTTAATTAAGTGCATTCACTTTCGCTCCGTTCGAGGCGGTATTGATATCGTGCGACTTTCTCGCGATGCTCTCATAAGTGTACCGCAGTACCCGTGCAACTGGGGCCGAGCAGACGGAAGCTACGTGCAGTACGCAGTAAGAAGTACGCGAACAGGCTTCTTGTATCATACAAAGTATTTATTATTTCAGCAAACACAACCATTTTAACAAACATTTCTTTTTTGAGCAAAAGAAACAGGACCATCACCGGCTTATGACGTGAGCCGAAATCAACCCCTAATCAACTAAAGCCAATATTTTCGCCCATTTCGTCGCGTGTAGAAATTGCATGCCCGAACACCTACTCTCATATGCACTCTGATGTATATCATCATCGTCAGCAGCAGCCCATCTACTGTTCGGTGAGGAGCCAAGGCCTCTCCCATTTATTTCCGATTAACCCTGGCCTGCGCCTTCTGGAGCCACCTTATATCCATTCAAGCTTAATTTCATTTCATTTATTTCATCCTTGAAGGCCCGAAGGCATTACATAAGGAGGGGCTTACAAATGGGTTTGTGTAAATGCACTCATGATGAAAACATAGGCACAATGAACTTAACACTGAAACTGTAAACATTAAAAAAGCACTAAAAAAGTAGGATCAAGCGGTTACAAAATGGTAAGCAAAAAAGAAAAAAGAAAAAGCACAAAAATACAGGGAAAAAAATGCAGGAAAAAGTACAGGGCAATTACAAGTTCACGTGTTCTGAAAATGACTTGTGAGTTTCGCGCAAAATGTTTTGCGATCGTTGCATGAAACTATGTAGTTTGACAGGGAATTTCAATGGGTTATTGCGTCAGGAAAAAAACTGCTCATTGCTAAAGTACGGCTCTTGATGCTGGCTATGTAGTGGCTGTGGCTGAGGTGACTGGAAGTTCGGATTGGTGATTTCAGCAGGGGGTGCGACGTCGGATGGTAAAAAAAGCTGTGAAGTAAGCAAAGGCGTGAAATAATGCGGCGTGACTCAAGTGTGGGGAGGAAGATAGAACGTTTGAGTGCAGTGATGCTAATTTCTTTAGTGTATTCAGAGGTGATAAAACGGGTCGCGCGGTTTTGGATAGCCTCAAGTTCGGCGGTGAGGTAGGCTTGAGAGGGATGCCAGATGGATGATGCATATTCAAGTTTGGGATGAACAAACGTTAGGTAAGCAAGTTTTTTTACTTCGGGAGATGCTGACTTGAGGTTACGTCGTAGATAACCTAAGACACGGGAGGCATCTGAACATATTCTTTGGACATGGTTTACCCAAGATAGTAATGATGTCAGATGCAATCCAAGATACTTATATGACGTTGTTGGGACAATCGGAACTGAGTTTATATTGTATGAATGATGAATAACTGCGCGTTTGCGAGAGAACGACAACAGTTGGTATTTATCGAGGTTTAAAGGCATCAGCCATGTGTCGCACCATGTGGCTATTGTGTCGATATCTTTTTGTAGCAGGTGACTATCGGTGGGATCATGAAGGGGGCTGTATATTACACAGTCGTCCGCGAACAGTCTTAATTTGGTGCTTGTGTTTAATGGAAGATCGGTGATGTAAATGAGGAATAGCAGTGGCATCTCATCGGCCTGCCTGACTCAGTGCTACCTCTGCTACGTTCACTTTCTGTTGGAATGTACTTCGTTACCCTTTTCGTTACCCTGCTCTCTTTCTGTTAGACGTGTGGACGAATGTACACAGCAGGAATGTGAACGGACGGAGAGGGGGCGAGGGGTCGATACCAAGATTGAATTCGGTTGCTGCAATTCTCAGCACAACGCAGCATAACGCATCGAGCTATGGAAACGATCATGGTATAAGATGTTCGTTACCACACCTCGCTGCCTCGTTTTACCACACTCATATACCATCATGTTCACTTTCACAGCTCGCTGTGTTGCCTTTCTGTTTTCGTCTCCATAGCTCGCTGAGTTGTGTTGCGTTGCTTTGAGAGTTGCAGCAACACAGTTCGATATCAGTAATAAGGGAGTAATTACTCATTGACGTCCACCAAAGCGCAGCCATACGACTTCAAAGGAAAGCTGTACAGCTTTCTCAGAAACTTCGCAGTTATAGGAAAATTCGTTGGGGTCCTGGTCCTGGGCCAGGGCGAATTTTTCTCTAATTGCGCAGTTTCTAAGAAAGCTGCATAGCTTCTCTTTTTAGCCTTATGGCTGCGCTTGGGTGGATGTCAAGGAGTAATTACTCCCTTATTACAAATCTACTCCACCTTGGGGGAATCCCCTAAACATTTACCTGTTCAGTATCAGTCTCGCCCCTTCAACCACCCCCTCTGCTCCCGTGCACATTCATCAATTCGTTTCAGGGACTAATTGATCGGCACAAGCGACAGAAGTATTCAGTGACTCCTATCTATTCGAATCACCACCCATCCGCCCATCGACGCCCATTTGGGGCAAGCATTTGTCTAGTCTCCTTCACGCAATGTAGCGCCACTCTAGAGGCTGGTTTTAGTGAACAATGGGGAAAGTGGTCTTTCAAAATTGACTGGAGTACAGTCGAGCCCACATGTAACGATCCCGCTTATAACACTGGTTTTGTAACGAGAAACACGACGTTACCTTCGCGATTCCCATTACGTATACAGCGCCAGATCTTAGACAGAACGAACGCCAGCTGACACAAAATTCGGTTGCAGCTAAACACGCAGACAGTCAGGAACTCGCCTGTCGGAGCACGCTACATGGTCTTCACCATGCGCCTGCACGAACATGAATCCCGCTTTCGAGCGAAGAAAGTGAAAAGGGTGCGGGTTACACAAAGAAAAGAAAAAATAAAGAGAGTCCGCGGTGCTCAACAACGCCTCAGCTTCTGTGCACTTAACTGCGGTGCTTGCCCGCTTCGGGAACTGACCTCGTGGCAGAGAAGGAGCGGCGCGCTCGTGGGTTGCCAGCGATACTACCTGTCTTCCCCTTAAAACGCGGCACCCTGCGAAGCGCTTTATCGTGGGGCCATAAGAAAATATCTTATCGCGCCTGAACAGAAGTACGGAAAGAGAAGCGATTTTACCCTGCGCCGGAGCGCGTTCCTCATTTTCGTCAGATATTGCTTGCATCGCGTGCAATGATGACCGATTCTTTAAGCTACAGATTAAACGTAATACATGCTGAAAAAGCTCGAGCGCCTACGAAGTGAAATTTGCACACTTGTATGGCTTCCAACCATAAGTAGATGGGTCTTTGAGCCTCGTTGGCACAAGTGCTGCATGCAATCTTGCACCAAAGGCCCATACCTCTTTCTGCGCTGGGTCTGGTGTGAGCTCAACAAGTGCCGCTGCGCATTATTTCACCCAAAAACTGGGTCGAGCTAAGGCGAAAGCTTCGATGGTGTGGACAGCCGCCGCTGCCGGTGCACCCGCACGCAGTGTCGGCGTGATCTGCGAAAGTTTGTCACCAACTGGCGCTCCTCTAAGACGGCGTCCTCGCAAACCCTAAGCGTTGTAGACGTAGATATGACCATACTGTTTTAAGTTGCAGATCTGGCGTGTGGACGATGTGCGCCCCATAATAAAAACGGCCGTTCATTGCGGGACGCACTATGCCTAACGCATGGTGTCGGTAGCCCTGTTGACTGGGATCCGCGAAAACATGTAAACCGGCACCAATACTTGGCAAGGCCGATGCCCACTCGTGGATACCGCGTAGACAGCGCACCACGAAAGCCCGCCTTCCGGCTGTGATCCGTATTATGACTAGGCAAATTAGTGCGAACATCCGGATATAACGAGCTAACAGTGTTTGATGGCCATATATGAATCTCCTTGCAGCGCAAGTGCAGAGATATTAAGCAGTTTTATTGGAAGGTTTCGTAGGAGATTACACACCACTGTGTATGCAGTGATAAAGGCTTGGCAGATATAGTTACCCCATTTATGCGAATGAAAAATGAAAATTTAAAATTGAAGATTCCTTAGCGCTGGATGCCATGGTGCAGTAACGGTCTCGCTCTCGGTGGACACCCAAACTGCGCCTTCAAAGAAGAGAAGAAAGCGGTAGGAAAAAACGAAAGTGAGAAAGAACGTTCCATGGTAAAGTGTTCATGAGTAATTTAATAATGATAATAATTGGTTTTGGGGGAAAAGAAATGGCGCAGTATCTGTCTCATATATCGTTGAACACCTGAACCGCGCCGTAAGGGAAGAAATAAAGGAGAGAGTGAAAGAAGAAAGAAAGAAGAGGTGCCGTAGTGGAGGGCTCCGGAATAATTTCGACCACCTGGGGATGTTTAACGTGCACTGACATCGCACAGCACACGGGCGCCTTAGCGTTTTTCCTCCAACTCGAATTCTGGAACTTTCGTTGACACCGTACTGCACATAAGTGCCTTATGTGTTCGGCCTCTATCGAACCCGCGTCCTGGGGCTCAGCAGCCGAACTTCCTAAGGTGTGAGCCACCAAGAGACTTATTTTTGTTTCTAACTACGCCAGTTTTCATGCCACATACCCGACTTGTGGGGCCTCGGTGCTCTACGCGTGTGCGTGCATGCGTCGCGTTGAGCACGTTACAACGATTTCTTTTCTGTTATCATAAACTCTACTACGAGTGCGAGAATGTGTCCATATTATTCGCCTCTTTTCCTCCATCCAGTTTCGCCATTGGCTCATAGCCAAGATACGGGCTGGAACCTGCCGCTCTGTAAGTTGGAGCGGAATATGAATGCAGTTGTATTAATAGTACACCGTCCTCGCTTGCGTGTTGTGGCGATCTGTCTTCTCGTGCTTCAATGTCGGCACGGAATTCTTGTTCATCGTTAATTCCGTCCGTGAGAAATTAAAGGGAAGATTTTTTGTAACCCTTTCTAAGAAACTCTAACACCACGAAGGCCTACTTTTGATGTCTATGGCGTATAAGAGGTATACAGAATGTTATAACAGACAAATTCTGCATAAAAGAGATACGTGCTTCAATTAGGCGGAGTCTAAGTAAGAGGCTAATCGTTGCTCTCTGTCTCCCAATCTAAAATCATTTCGTCAGCCTTTTAAAACCGCGTTTAACGTGCATATTTATGTGAAAACTCGCGAAGTGGTCCTACAGCTCGTTGATTCCATTCGCTTGAATTCTCGGGGCAAGCCCTTCTGCTAAGACAACCGCCTCCAAATTTACAGCTCGATCGGTACAATTACCCATTCTATGCGGTGGATATGGACAAAAAACTCCCCGAATGTACACACCCAGTGCGTATAGCGTTTCTGTTGTCAATGTAGTAGTAACGGGTGGAATTTTCGTGCTGCTTCCGACTTCGAGATAAGCTGCTATTTTTATAATAACGTCTCACGAGTATGCATATTCCCTCTCATTTTTCCCTGTATAAGAATAGCGACCCCGTGCGCAAATTGTCAGCATCATGACGTCAAGTCGCTGGTCAGCGTGCTTAACACACTGAGAGCACGGCGGTTGGAGTTCGGCCAGCATTCACTTTATTTTTTTTTTGCGATATCCTTTTTAGCGCATTGACGTCACACTTTCGCAGCCAAGCTTACCATAGTTCCTCAACACTGCATTAATCATACTTTATCGGATTTATGCTCAAAAAGCCCCGTCAAACGCAGTTTAGGACGTTCATGTTATCGAGGAAAAACGCTTCATAAATGCTACGCCTCACACAGTTAGCCTGCATGTGTATGGAGGGAAAACTTACCCAGTGATATCACATGCGAGCGACTGACCCTCATCCTCACTTTCTGCATAGCCCATATGCGCCAAACATGCAGACTCGAAATGCTCCTTTATTTCATAGGAAAGGGTCACATTGTTACGAAGACCAAAAAGAGGGCAGTGGCGCGGGACGGAGCGCTCGCTCTATGCCCGCATATTATCATCTGTCATCATGTCGTCCTGTTCCTTGGCTTCCCACCTCGTATCATTATGTCGTAAAAATGAAGGACGAAAGTAAATATTAGGCAGGAATAAATTTGCTGTTCGTTGATGCCTCCCCCCCCCCCCCCCCGCCCAAAAAAAAGAGCATGAAATTTCGGCCAAGTTCGTTGTATAATTTGGATTTCACCTCCGACAGTGTGTGGCCGATTTCCACCAAGAGGCGTGCCGTGCTTCTTGGCATACATCTGCGCATGTCATTTCCTGTATGCCGTAACAATAAGCCAACAATTTACCTCATCGATTATATTTAGACCACAAAAAAGAAGCAAGAAATTGTGTGCCAGCCCGATCAACTTACCACAGTTGCAAATTGGAACTCCTAATAATTGCAGAAATGCTTTGAAAAAAAAAACAGAAGAAACAACAAAAAACCAGCTATATTTCGTGAACCTCAAGCAACTCAACGCTTTTCTGAATTCTTTAAGTCATAAAAAAATGCCCTCAGCGCATGCAGCCATTCGCGAAAAACTACATTTTTTTCGTCCTTCTGCGCAAGAAATTTTTTATCTCTGTGTAAAATGAGCACACGAGGGCCGACTATCTGGATCGTGTCGTCCGTTCTTCACCGGAGAGGCGTGATATCTAAGCCTGTTTTTCTTCTTTAGTTTCCTCTATCTGCACATTATTTTTAGACCCTCGAAACATCCATGGCGCGTGGCCATCGTGCTACTCGGCTTCTTCACAATATCGAAGGGAAATCATATCTCGTCCGGTCACCGGCGCCCACATTACTCCTCCCAAGAACCAGAGACAACTGGACGAGTATGAGAGCTTCGTACATACAGGCACGCTCTTGCTGAAGGGAGTGGCCTGAAGCCCCCTGTCCCCCGTTTTCATGAAAGTGGTCTTGTTGGGCACGTCGCACAGACAGCCTCCACTCGAAACAAAAAAAAAATTATCTTCAAATCCCCTTAAAGAAGTTCGTGGCTACGTGCCTGTATAGGACACTTCGCGTAACTTACCTCGGAGTATTAAACACCAGTGCTACATATCCTAAGAACGAAATAGCAGCTGTATTTCTGCCGGTGATCCGGGGCATTTCGAAGCACGCTCTTTTTCACTTCTTCAGGGAATTAATAGTCAGGGTAATTTCAATGAGTTTTCACTCGCAAGAATCCTGTCAGCGTCTTCTTTAACAATTTCGAAAATTGTACTGAAGGCCGAAAATCGTCACCACTACACTGTAAAGCAACAAAAAAGCCTCAAGACTGGGCTCAAGAATCCAGGAGTCATAGCTGTACTGGGGTGTACTGAATATACTGGGCGTGGCACCATGCTTTTTATTCCTCTCGTCATAAGTCCGTCAGTCGCCACACTGCTACACCCGACGGTGTTGCTTATATGCGTATGGAGCGCGTGCTTAATGCCTGGCAACGTCCACAGTAGAACTAAGTTTTCTGCAAACCTTGCGGTTTGGAATTTATCTGGAAACCTTTTCCTGAGATTTTAGGGATAGCTTGAGGAAATTAAAAGTCGATCAGTCTAGCTGAGCATGCGAAAAACTGTGCAACGTAACTATCTCCCGGTGCAATTGCTGGCAGCCAGTTATGCTGCTTTAACTTTATCCTCCACAAGGGGAGAAAAATACATTCACACGTTCCTTCATGTAAGCTTAACGAGTTTAATAGTTAGTGTTACATATGCAATTTATATATGTGTTGGCTTAGTGCAGTTTCGGGAAACAAACGCACTTTCTTATACCATATGTATCCTATTTTATTCGGTACAAAAACAAATAATACTTTGACTTTGTAAAATGCATATAGAGGTCTATTCACATTTATATTTCTTCTCATTGATTTATTTGGTTTATTACGCGCATAAGCAGGCATATTCCTCCATTTTTCATTTTAACTTATTGTGTTTTTGAGTTTTATTGCAAATGGCTCATACATGATGTTTAGTATCTACCGTACCTACAATTTCGCTGTTTTGACTTGGGTGTATTGTATTACAGGTATGGATGTATTTAATTACAAGCGTTCGCAGTGAAATTCTGTATGTAGTTGCCGCTGCTGTTTAGGGTGGGATGGCTTCGTCAGGCGGGGAACCGCCTTTAGCCGACTCCCCAAGGACATTTTTTTTTAAATTTTTGTCCCGAATAAAGACTACTACTTTCATTACTAGAAATCAGTGAATAACGGACAGAAAAGACACCTATGTCTGTAAAGTGTCTAAATACAAGTGGATTGGCTTGACAAAAATTACCTCGGAAGCTTGCCTGACACCATTTCCAAATAAAGAACAAGAATTATTGGGCGGAGGAGCTTGACGAGAGGTGTCACGCTGTTTTGTAGAACGTTTCTAGCCTAGTGTCTTGGATTTCTTTGTGGTAGGCCACCATGGGCGCATTTTTCTTTGGCCGTTTCATTCCAACGCATGTGTAAAATTCTGCCGTTTCGCTCTTTTAGAAGTAGACATTTCTTCTACCTTTACTACTGCCCCTATATCTTATGTCTGTTTTATCCATTTTCTGTGACTTAAACAGAAGCACTGGGTTCGCTTATTCTCAGTGCTGAATTTTATTAGCCGAAATAGGTGTTTACCCAAACTGCATTTTCTCCCATCTTTTCTTTCTTGCGAAACCTTATCATATGGTTACTCAGAATTAAAAAAAAAACCTAGCCTCCAAAATTAAGGAAAACAATGTCCCTCCCTACCTTCCGACTTGTGTAGCTGATACTGGCCACATGTTTAGCAGACCTACAGAAGCTGATTTTAGTCCTATATATGGAACAAGAACTCTAGTATTATCGATACCAGAAAATACAGGGCAAACACATTAGACATAAGGCCTGCCATAATGCGTATACACTACCAAATAACGTTTCATTGATCTATCAGGATCAATTGAGGGTAACAGAGTTAATACCAAGAAAAGGCAAGCGTAGCAGGGGTCGGCAGAAGGTTAGGTGGGAGGATGAAACTAGGAAGTTGACTGGCATAGGGCGGGCGCAGCTGGCAAAGGACAGGGTTAATCAGAGAGACTTGGGACAGGCATTTGCCCTGCAGTGGGTGCAGTCAGGCTGATGATGCTGCTGCTGATGATGATCTATCAAGAAATTAAGAATACTCAAAAATAAAAACTATGGGGAAGCTTAATACACACCCAGAGTGGAATACAATACCATCAGATTTCACATTTGTCGCCGCTTCCTTTGCAGCATCTGTGTGTCTGTGTCAGTCTCTTTGCAAATTTTGGTCCATCGACCGCTATATTCGGTCAGCTAGCTGCACTAACAGGTATCCGCTCTGCTGTGTCGCTGCTTACATTTGTATATATCATTTTTTTTCAATTTTGATTTCGATTATATATCTAGGTTGTTGTCTAGAAACTAAGTTACTCACAACTACGCGGGCAGGTTGTAATGAGGTCACAAGGTCTCGATATCTCTTTCGACCAATCAGTAAAATAACTGCCACCTGCCACGGCGGGCAGGTAGTGAACACGTTTCAAAGTCACGTGACCACTGTTGGCCAATCAAGGCGACCCATCAGGACAGGTTGTGATGACGCTACAAGTTTACGTCACCTCTCTCGACCAATAAGCCAAATTCGTACACCGGACATCGATGGGGTTTCGGTGTGACAACAGTAATGCTATCATATTAAAAAAAGTATAAAATCTTTTGATTCCATATGACCTAATTCAACGAATTTTAGCAGAGTTTTGCAGCCTGCAAACAGCCAAATCTTGCTTAACTTCTGAGGGGATCATGCAACATAGAATGGCAGCTGCTCTTGAACAAGCACAGAGTGTCGGCGACCGCCACGTGCTCAGCCGGGCTCTCGAGAAGTGTCGGGGCGTATGTGCGACGCTGTAGATAAATGCCCTTCCTTTCATGCGACTGGCAGGGGTTTATCGTGGGGTCTTGCGCAATTCTCACAAGGACTGCGTACGTCGGCCTGCCTTGCTTGTGCCGTTGCTTCAGCCGGAGGCGACACTTGAACCTGTGATTGCGTGTGATCCGTTTTTTTTATTACTTTTTTTCTGGTATGTGTTTGAAGAAGCGATTGCGATGCCAACTATTTGAGCAGGGCTGGACGTAGTACGCTAGTAGATCGCGGAGAGACCTGCAACTTCTGCCTAGTAGAGCTTGAGAACGAAATGTGCCGTAATGTACGGCTATAGATCGTGCACTATATTTGTTTAACGAATACAATTTTGCGGTATGTAGACTGTCTTCGATGATGCTGTGTTTAGCCGCACGCAGCGATCACTATTACCATTTTCTTTTTTAGGGCCAAACTTGCTTTGTGCCTAAACTGTTTGCCATAACACAGCTTCTTGCTATACATGTGATACTGGCACTAGCAGCAGTCTCTATTCGAAGACTGTCGTGCGCCTTATCACTGCACCTATTACAGAAATTCAGACACACGGCTCATCATCAGCGCCTGTCTTCTAAAGGCATGTCTGTCTGTCTGTCTGTCTGTCTGTCTGTCTGTCTGTCTGTCTGTCTGTCTGTCTGTCTGTCTGTCTGTCTGTCTGTCTGTCTGTCTGTCTGTCTGTCTGTCTGTCTGTCTGTCTGTCTGTCTGTCTGTCTGTCTGTCTGTCTGTCTGTCTGTCTGTCTGTCTGTCTGTCTGTCTGTCTGTCTGTCTGTCTGTCTGTCTGTCTGTCTGTCTGTCTGTCTGTCTGTCTGTCTGTCTGTCTGTCTGTCTGTCTGTCTGTCTGTCTGTCTGTCTGTCTGTCTGTCTGTCTGTCTGTCTGTCTGTCTGTCTGTCTGTCTGTCTGTCTGTCTGTCTGTCTGTCTGTCTGTCTGTCTGTCTGTCTGTCTGTCTGTCTGTCTGTCTGTCTGTCTGTCTGTCTGTCTGTCTGTCTGTCTGTCTGTCTGTCTGTCTGTCTGTCTGTCTGTCTGTCTGTCTGTCTGTCTGTCTGTCTGTCTGTCTGTCTGTCTGTCTGTCTGTCTGTCTGTCTGTCTGTCTGTCTGTCTGTCTGTCTGTCTGTCTGTCTGTCTGTCTGTCTGTCTGTCTGTCTGTCTGTCTGTCTGTCTGTCTGTCTGTCTGTCTGTCTGTCTGTCTGTCTGTCTGTCTGTCTGTCTGTCTGTCTGTCTGTCTGTCTGTCTGTCTGTCTGTCTGTCTGTCTGTCTGTCTGTCTGTCTGTCTGTCTGTCTGTCTGTCTGTCTGTCTGTCTGTCTGTCTGTCTGTCTGTCTGTCTGTCTGTCTGTCTGTCTGTCTGTCTGTCTGTCTGTTGCCAGGAAGAAAGAAAGTAAAGTGCACAGGCCTGCCCATTGGCTCAAGCCGAGCCACAATCGCTACCACGTGCAGATAGAAGAAGAGTTAAAAGATGGGATAGGAAGACACGATAGAAAAGACGCGTGCTATAATGACCCAGGCCGATCCCGGAGGCAGTGCAGTACCGGGCCAACCGGTGGCGGAAGTGAAGCAACCTTCAAGCACTCCACCACATTTCCAAAAATAATTCTAATATGTTCGGTTCAAATGGGACCCGTATCAGATATTCTACTAAAAAAAAAAAGGTATGCGCGTAGTCTTACAGGCATCGCAATCGGTCAACGCATTTGCTGGCGTGTGTTTAGCCTCACAGTATGTATGAGTGTAACGTAGTGCTACTGACGTCTGCTCTCCAAAATATATTCAGAACGAAGAGCACAGTTCAGACGAGCCTTTTCTTTTGTATAAAAGTTATCTACCTGTTTTGCTCCAGCAGCCTGAATAATACTGATTGGTTTGGTTGACAGGGTTTAACGTCCCAAAGCGACTCAGGCTATGAGAGACGCCGTAGTGAAGGGCTCCGGAAATTTCGACCACCTGGGGTTCTTTAACGTGCACTGAAATCGCACAGTACACGGGCCTCCAGAATTTCGCCTCCATCGAAATTTGACCGCCACGGCCGGGATCGAACAAACGTCTTTCGGGTCAGCAGCCGAGTGCCATAACCACTGAGCCCACGCGGCGGCGAATAATACTGATCCTAACAGATTCTGGGGCAGAATAATGTTTTTTTTTTTGCAGTCAGCAAAGAAAACGAACACTCGTCAAAGAGAACAGAAAGAAAAGCATTCATATTTCGAGTTCGCGGACTGCATATTCGGAACATGTGTGAACCAAGTGCCTGATGCGGATAATGTATACAGTAAAGACATTAGTTTTCTGACGAGATCTGAGCCCTGTGGAGTAGAAACAGGGCGCGTTATATATAGTCCTGAAATTACGTTATGTTTGTGAAATAAGGCTGCTGAAGAAATACGCTGTCACGGCGTTGCCGGTGTGCGCCAGAGTTTAGGTGTAGAATTTATTTTCACGCATACCGACATGTTGCGTTGCGCGAGCTGGTGAGCTACTGTTATCGTTCTCGACTCCTGTCCTTCGTCTCCCTGAACTCAGATAACGATGCTGCATCAAGTCAGCCGGAGCCCTAATGCAATGCCGTTAACGCGCATCCGGTTTTTCAAAGCTTGGTCCGTGCTCTTACAAAATTTCCAGGCCGTAAAAAATCAATATCGCGCACATGTAAGGGGTTTATCGGTCATGTTGCCTCAAATGTGCATTCGTTGCTCCATACGGTAATTCCTGATAATACACAAAAGAACATTTCCCTATATTATCGAACTTGCGACCTATGAAATTCATTCATTTGCATTGCTTATCGGCGCGTTCTTGCATGTGGGTGCACAGAAGATCAGTGAACTAGGAGATGCATTGTTCTCAAGCTGAATCTTGCAGACAAATCATTACTTAGACCCTCTCTTTCCTCTGACGTCGCCTCATTCCAGGCCCGCAGGGTGAGGTAACAAACCGCAACTAGTTGACCCCTTTCTTTTCCTTCCTATTGGTATCTATCTTTCAAGAAGATATGCCATTTGTAGCATTGCTCAGTGGTCAAAGCTCTGTTAGATATACCTCAATGAGTATTCCTTGAAACACACATTTTATATATAGAACACCGACGGTTTTCAGTCTGTCGCCTTTTTTCCAGTAGAACAAACGGAACTATAGGAGTTTGTTAAACATATCCTAAACTTTGCTTCTCAGATGCATACTTTGCATTGGGAACCTTAACTACATGGCAACGCTTCTGGCATAGGAGGAAAACGGGGAGTATATGCATCGATATGCTAAACGGGAACACTGTTAGCGCGGTTAATGTCCGCCCTGCGGACATCTGTGGAAATACACGAGCCGGAAGCAAACGCAATAAACGCTGCAATAATTCAGCAGAGACTGGCTGGTTGAATGGCAAAGACTTCATTACAATGAAATAAAGAAGCGGAGCAACCGGCTGTGCTACAGCAGTTCCGGTAAAATACAGCTTTAAGCGAGCAACGCGGTTAAGCAAAGATTTAAAACAAGGTCATCGAGATCTAAGCGCACGTCATGGAGTATGCGTGAGCACCTTCAGGTCGTTTCGATACGGAGTCGTTTCGGATCATCGCGAAGGACACTGAAGATTGAGCTCAGATTGTGAGCTAACTCTCGCCTTCATCCTGCTAACGATCGTGGCCCCTAAAGAAACGTTGCCTCTGTATTCGGCGCAAAAAAAGGGCTTCTTCATTTGCCGTAGAAGCAGGGCTCACCCCTCTCCTGTTGACCACGGTAAGCTGCTCGTGTTCTTATGTGAGTGCTTTATGTTCCAAGGTGTAGCAATAAACTTCATCGCCGTTCTCCGGATTACCCTGCCAGGGCGTTTCCATGCCAGATCATGTCGCTATTCTCCAAAGACGTGGCCTCACTCTAATGCGCTAACGTTAATGCTTTACCGGCAGTGAAGCGTGTAAGATCTTTTACACTAACGATGATAATGTACTTTAATGACGCAAGAGCAGCTAAGCGAAGGTGCGCCATGGCGAAAAGTGTTTTTCAGTCAATATAATTTGGGGTCAATTACCCATTTTATCTGGGCTGAAACACTTGGAAACACCCATTTTCCAAGCATCCCCCCCCCCCAGATAAGCCGAGCACCAAAGCAGGAGAAACTTTAGACCCATTGTATCACCTGTGGGTGCTAGACGGCACTGAGGATCGAACATCGCACCTCTAACAGACGCTATTACACTTAAGCGGCACTGTCGCGTGGGCCTAAATAATAATAGTAATAAATCACTTTATTTCCACTTTGACGCACAAAATAATGTTGTGCGCCGCTTAAACACAATAGTCCTCGTGTTCTACACTTGGATGAGTGTACATGATGTGGAACCCTGTCGGCTCTTACAGTTTAAGCAACACTGAATTATTACAACTAAAGATTTAAAAAGCGCCGGTGGTAGCGGACTCTGCTGTCAGCGTACCACCACTTCATGAAGTCAATCCGCCGACGGTGGCTGACGTCAGTCCAACATTCGTCTCCCTCCAATTCTCGGCGTAGCTTTATTTCCATGATATCACAGCCTAGAAGTTCAATACACGCACTAAAACACTCAAGTCGTTCTTCGCATGTGCAACAAGCTGGCAAGTATGTGCAACAAGCTGGGATAGGAAGTCACCTCATGGTTCAGCTCACTAAGTCCCCTTTTGTTTTCTAAAGGCGCCACACAATCACGCGAGATTATTTCAAGCGCCAAGAGGTTTTCCAACTGCATCCGATCCATTCAGCACTGATACCGGCAACTACCGCGGAATGGCCTTATCAGGCGCGCGCAATCAGCGAAATATTCCGGCGCGTGCTCGACGCGCCGCCGCATTGGAGTCGCGCATCGCCGATCGAGCGGCGAAGGGAGGAGGGAGAGAAAGACAATGTAGAGGGAAATAAATGCAGTAAAAAGGGCTCGTATCTCTGCCGCACTTGTTGTCGGCTATTCTGAGAGCAATAAAGAAAAGGAGGCATATCGCGTTGCTTGCGCGAAGCTGTCGTCCTTCACGAGTGAGCTGTAATTTATTTGTTGGACACTAGAGGGCGCCACAGTACTTACCACCTCGACTACTTAGACAAGCGGCGTCGTTTACGTCAGTCATGCAGCACACGACCTCGTCTGCGAGCCGCACTGCTGCAGCCATCCAGCCAGTTTTCCATCTGGCGCCACGCCGAGCGACGCTTGTTGTACGGGAGGAATCGCCAGCCGCTTGTTGGGAGAGACGACGACCCGCCTCCGGCTGCGTACGTGGCTAATTTCCGGAGAGGGCGGTTGTTAACGAGGACGCGCCCAGAGAAAGCCTGTTTTGCCGGTGGTGAGCTCTACAACTACGGCTGCAGCGTCGTTGTTTCAGGCAGAGGCGCCGCGCTAGAAAACCTGCTGCGGACCGTCGGAGCGGAAGCTGATTGTTTTGCTGCGCGCTGACGCCAGCGTATTCGCCGCAGAGCGTTGCTCCTTGGCTAAGTCCGCCATGTCGTCGTATTCGGCGCTCACCGAGGTGAATTTCCATTACCCGCGCCTCACACTCGAAGATGACCCCAAGAAGCAGGCGACGGTCGAGAACATCGTGCACCCACTGGTCTTGAACGTGCACACCACCTCCAAGATCCGTGACGTCTTCAACAGCGAGATCGAGTTGGGCTTGCAGAAGAACCCTCGGCGGGCCTCTTCGCTGCAGATGGAGAACACCTACCTCCCCGAGCTTCCCGACGGCACCGAGAAGGGTGAGTTTCTCGCCTTGGACTTGGGCGGCACCAACTTTCGCGTTCTGCTTCTCCAACTGGATCCCGAGGGTGAGAAGCAGTTCCACGTCAAGTACTACTCTGTTCCGGAGCCCATAAGACTTGGACCTGGCGAGAAATTGTTCGACTTCTTGGCCGACTGCATCCACGATTTCATGGAGACTAACAATCTGATGGGAAAACAATTGCCTTTGGGTTTCTGCTTCTCCTTTCCTATGGTTCAGAAGGCCCTAAATGTAGGCATTTTGGTTACTTGGACGAAGAGTTTCAACTGCAGCGGGGTCGTCGGTGAGGACGCCGTTCAGATGCTCAAAGATGCTATCGACCGCCGGGGAGACATGGACATTGACATTGTTGCTGTAGTCAATGATACAACAGGCACCCTTGTCAAGGGAGCCTTTCTAGACCACGAGTGCGCTATCGGACTCATCCTGGGCACGGGCAGCAACGCGTGCTACTTGGAAAAGATCGAAAACATCGAGAAATGGGAAGGTGACAAGACTGGTATCCGCGAAGTCGTCATCGATGTCGAGTGGGGTGCTTTCGGCGACAACGGCGTGCTTAACTTTATCAAGACTGAGTTTGATCGGGCCGTCGACGAGAACTCCCTTCTGGTAAATTCCTTCACCTTCGAGAAACTCTTTTCTGGCAAGTTCCTTGGCGAGCTGGTGCGCCATGTTCTGGTGAAGCTGATACGAGAGCGAGTCCTCTTCGACGGCAGGGCCTCCGAAACAATCCTCACCAAGGGCAGCTTCACGACGGCCGACGTTTCCCACCTTGAAGGAGACGACGGTGAGGGTCGGGCGCCCGAAATCCTGGCGAGACTGGGCTACATACGGGTCACCGCGGACGACATTGCCATCGTGCGTTACGTCTGTGGCGTTGCCTCGGCGAGAGCAGCTTTACTTGTTTCCATTTGTCTAGCGGAACTGTTGAATCGCATGCAGAAGCCAACAGTGACGATCGCCATTGACGGTTCGCTGTACAAACACCACCCCAGGTTCCACAGGCTGATGACCGATTTCATCACAGTACTCGCGCCGAACCGACCTTTCAAGCTGATGCTCGCTGAAGACGGCAGCGGCAAGGGAGCTGGACTGGTGGCCTCTGTGGCGGACAGGTTGCGACGGGCGAAGCTAAATGGCTTCCATTAGAACTCTGTGCAGCCGTTAGGCCCACTGTAGTAAGAACAAAAGTCTGTAATGTTTGCGTGTGTTGTTATCTTGTACAGTGTTATTTTGTAAATACATATATGTATTGCCAATTCACTGTGTTCATTTTTATGACGCCTGGTAAGTATTTGGGCAGCGCACTGTGTGATCGTTCAGCGCTGCGCTGAATGGGGCCTTATTAATGAATATATTATTCCTGGTACCGCCTTTCTGTTGTCATTTTGGGAATAATGTAATTTATGGGATTCCTTATCTTCTTCAGCTGGTTTAAGTGTGGAGTCGTCGCAACGATCATTTCATCGTTAGTACTTCACTATATCAGTTCCTAAGCATAAAACAGGAGAGCCAGTGGCGGTAAATGGCTTAACTCCTATGCAACGGTCGCATTGCGACATGTTTTGTCACGACTTTACCATGTTTTCGGGTTACCTGCCATACGGTAGTTACACAGCTAGTATATATATATATATATATATATATATATATATATATATATATATATATATATATATATATATATATATATATATATATATATATATATATATATATACACACACACACGCTGGGTTAAAATTCTGCCATCCCGTCGACCCCCGACATCAAACTCCATAACCCGCACGTTGTTTACTATGTACAGTTAATTCCACCGGCTTAAAGTGTGTTACATGCTACTTGCATTATTTGCAATTGTGTATATAGTTACCAATACGGCTTTTATCGCGAAGCACGCTATCGTTTTACACAAGAGCATGCTACCGTTTTACTCAAAAGATCTAGATATTGTAAAGTCGCACAAACAGTACTCCGTGGCCCATTGTATGCATGTACATGTATATGCATGTTTATGTATTGTATGCATGCATGCAGGTGTATGCATATACGCCTCTAAGATGCAGTTCGAATTTTTCTAAATTATACCTTAATACAATTGCGCTGTACTACACTAGCATCATTCGTTTCGGCTTAACTTCCCACTTGTGAAGCAAAAATAAAATCGCTAACATCTCCCTACGATCCCCATCAATTCTAGGGTTCTCCGAAGCTCAAGCCCAACTATTTTGACTATTACTTTTAATTTTTAGGCAGCTCTGGAGAATTGCTAGATACTGTCAGATACTGTTAGATACTCGACAATAAATATAAGGAAACTACAAGGGTCCCGAGGAGTGGCCCGCAGCTGTATTGATACTCTTACTTAAGATGCACTCGTACGGCATGCGGAAAATTCGCTTGTCCAGAATATGTCTGCATGAGAGCGGCCGGAAACAACTAGAAGAGCACCTTGTGGTCTCAAGGTCGACATGCATTGCGAGATAGGCCCTTTATTTCTGCTCATGTATAGTGAGTGCATGGGAAAACCGGATGGGCCTCTGATGCATACGAGCAGCACTGCCTCAAGGTTGCGATTGATACCGACCGCTTCATACAACATCCGCTAAAGAATAATAAGGTAGCAGACTCCGAAGACAGGAAGTGGCTTAAACCGAGCGCAACGCCCAACGAAGAAACCTTTTTACGTCAGATTAAGCATAGCTATATATGCCACTTCGAACTGATCGATTGCCAAATTTCTTTGTGGACGGACGTCTATCGATTATAGTATGCTCCTTAACCTATCTTGTTACCAGTACTAATAGCTACAATTGCCTCCGTTCCAGCAGATGAGCTCAAGGGATAAGCAGCACGGGTTTCTTGATTGTCGTCTCTTTAATGCGGAATTATTTATTTCATTGAATTTCGGTGAGAGAACAGCTCATATCGACGCTTCATTGACCATGTTTCTTGCAGCGGCGTCTTCAATGCTTCCATCTGTCTGCAGCTCCTTTTATACAACTTAATGTTCAGCCTCCAGGACCATGCAGAATTTTTGAGGAAGGCATGGGGTGATCAAGGACAGAGTGCATAAACACTCGCGCGCAAGAGGAAGTCTTGATTCAAGCGCATTGTCTTCATTACCAACGTCCCATGCTTCGTCCATGATGACTGTTTTCTGCACCTTCAAAATTTCCTGCACATTACTGGATATTACATCCATCCATATATCCATATTACATTATTGCCTGCATATTATTCATTTTCGTAGTTATACCCTGCTGACCTTACATTAGTGCCAGCCGCCGCGGTGCCTGAGTGGCTATGGAACTCGGCTGCTGACCCGAAAGACGCGGGTTCGATCCCGGCCGCTGCGGTCGCATTTCGATGGAGGCGAAATGCTAGAGGCCAGTGTACTGTGCGATGTGAGGGCACGTTAAAGAACCCGAGGTGGCCAAAATTTCGGAAGCCCTTCCCTACGGCATTCCTGATAGCCTGAGTCACTTTGGGAGGTTAAATCCCCATAAGCTATGACCCTTATGTTAGTGCCGTCAGTACCGTGCAGCAAGGCGAATACTATAGTAAGAAAATCAGTGGCCGAATGCTTAACCGCTCGTGCAGAAGTATATACTTATTGTAGCTCGTTTGTTTCGGTTGCGGCCTTCTCATATCCTGTCCATAACTTTTCTTCAGCTCCAGTAGATGACGCACAGTGCTGGCCGGAGGGAGGCTGCCTACATAAGAGAGGTCCAGCTCGCGAACTGGATAAATAGTGTCTTCCTGTATGGCTGTTTCCAGTCCCCGCGTAATATATGCATGCCTCCCTACTGCGTGACGGCAGAAAATTGCGGGGAATGCAGCCTGACCGGGAGAGTCGGAGAAAGAGTGATCATATGACAGCTGCGCTTTGCTCTCGGGTTGCGCAACCGGTATCGGCGGCAGTAATCGGATGCCGCATGGCGCCAAGTACGTGCAAGCGGCGGGGACGCGGTCGAGCGATCTTCGCGGTTTCTAGCGGGGCGACAGAAGAAGCGGGCATAACAGCAGAAACGACGGCCTAGAGGATGTGACGCAGGGCGAGAATAAACTGGCGCCGTTCCAAAAGCTAGCGCAGCAGCTCGCTGTTTGTGTGTAGAGCATTTCGCCATCCAGTGTGGCCAGACTTTGGCGGAACTAATTATGGCGCTCCAGCGAGTTCGGTGCATGCGGAGAAGACAAACCGTTTCCGCGTATTCTTTAGCCGATCGATACTCTTTTTCGACCTTCCATGGTGGTCGTTCTAAGGACAAAGATAACTGATTAGATAAATGTCCGTGAAAGATATTTGTGGGATCTTTTTGTGCGTTGTTGACGTCGTGCCTATAAATGCCCATTGTGCACTAAGGTAGATAAAAGTACTGCGAAAAACGAGCCCGTCGAACAATAGCTTGATTGTGGAGTAGAGACGTGTTTGAAGAATGCAAAGAGCGAAGAAATGTTATTAGAATTGCGGCTGAGGTATGCTTATTGGGTCTTTAAACACCCTTCGTTGATAGCGCCGTCACTTTTGAAACAGTGTGTGAAACAATGCTGATTGAAACCTTCCTGGAAAACTAGCCAATTCTACTCTCAACGATGCTGGTTTCAACTCCCTGTGACCGTGTTTGAAGACCCTATACTATAGAGCGTACTCTATATGCAGTCGTCTCCTAGAGCTACCGCTAGGGTGTTCTGTCTTTTTAGAACAGGAACTCAGCTACTGCTTCATATTGCGCTTGCTCTATTCGCAAACCTGTCATTTCGTTCGCCTTTGTAAAGCAAACGCAGCTTCTCGATCGATGGCTCCATATACCATGCGCAGTGTACAAATCAGCGTTTACCATTATATAGACTAGAATCGTTCTGCGACGTTGGGAAGTAAACAACACTGAACAGTTATTAAACGGCGGTCGCATAGTGACGAATCGAGAGCCATATAATCTTAATTGTCTTATCTGCTGCATTGTGAGTTAACACGCAGGATTATTCAGACCTGCATGCTAAAGTCGTTACAAAGCATGCTATGCATGAATTATTTATGAATATTATGCTGGTCACATGAGTATACTTATAAAATTTTCGGTCACTTGTTAATGCGTATGATATTTTCAAATAGCAACGATTGTAAAGATTGTTGTGATGAAGAAACTTTAGAAGGAAGAAGGGAGGTTGTCTGGAAAAGAGCTACTCCATGGAGACATTGCAATCGCTTGGCCGAAGAAGAACGTTTGTCGCAGTAGTAAAGCAATAATGATAAGCTTGTCCGTTGTTTTTTCTTTCACGCCGTGCAATAAACTGTTAACTTCCGCGTACGAAGACTTCTGATGTGGCCGTACTTATTGAAAATACACGTCGGCGACTGCAGCCGCCGTAAAATGTCCGCGTGCTAGCGAAGCTAATTCAAAGCTTGCTGTTTGCCTGTATAGCGCCAAAAATAGAAGATTTCGGTTCTTCGATTCTTTCAATTCAGTCAAAAAAAATATTCGGCAGTCTTGGGTGGATTGCTAAAATGCGTTGGCGTTTTCTGCCGTAGCTCCGCCTGAAGGGTACGACGCGGTTGCGTTAATAGGCTAATGCCAACATATGCGCGATTGGTTATTCCCTACTATACGTTGATAGATCGCTGGGGGCCGTGATACCACTTTGTGGCCCAGTTGTTTTGCGGTTAAGCGATGCGCCACTGCCCCGACAGGTGGCTGTTTCAAACACAGCCACCGGTGGCGGCTTGTGAGGCCAACGTTGCTTCTTCCTGAGCAGCCTCTCGCGACCAATAAATGAGTTAACAGCCACCTGCCACGATGGGCAGTTCGCTTCCCATCCGATGGCAGGTTGCCACGTGCGCTACTGTGGGCACGTTGTCATGACGTCACAAGGTTCGCAATGTGTCACGCATGTCGCATCCACAGGGCGCGTCTTGCGTGACGGTGTTAGCCAATTCCGCTTGAGCAGACCCTTTCACTGGTAATGCGTTTAGTTTACAAAACTTCGAAACCCTTCGCTCTACATTGGTCTGCTGAAGTCACGGGATGGTGCTGTGTCGCACTCCAACCCATGTCTCCATCACTGAAACCACTCTGTAATCACAAGACCTCAGCTGGAATATCCTCGGCACAACACACACACAGCGTTATTTATCCCTAATCGGTCAAGATAACATGAGAGGCCCTTATTCTCGGTAATTACGTTACCGCAGGAGTATCTGAATACGACGCACTACCCCAGAGAAATGCCTTCATGCAGTGGAGAGTTTAAAACTTTATCAACAGCCAGTGGTAAGAAGTGTTCTGTGCCTTACAGAATGCTTTTTACTGGTATGATAATAACGCGATAACGAGCTTCAGTCAAAAGGGAGACAGTAGACAGCTACCCCCATTCTTCGTTGTTAGTAACATTCCTTTGAATGGCTCTCAGTGGCTCGACTGATGTTTGTTCGGCACCAAAGAAGGCATTTTTTGCTGTGAGTGTTGGATTTATAAGTTGGACTTTTTCCGCTCTATTGAATTCAAACGTGCAACGTCGGCAATGAAAATGATTCTGTGAAAACCAATTTTAGGGAATGGCAGTTTGCACTAGAGTCACATATTGGCACCAAAAGCCTGCCTCGACATCGCTACAGTTTGCTTGAGAAGACTCCTTGCTGGGACTGTACCTCTCTTTTAATTTGTGAACCGTCCTAGATGACAAAAGCATTGTTTGCAGAGAAAGGGGCCATCTCTTCCATTAGAACAGATAACCTCTTGACATAATCCAACTACAGATTGTCCTCGGAGTTTTTTGAAGCTGACGAACACACGATTAAACGCAAGAACGAAGAAAAAGCAAAGAAAATATCGAGTTAGTTTTACAAATTCTCTTTTAGCCATCAAAACTTTCATAATCAAGAGAGAGCTGCTGTAGCTACTGAGGTGATGTGCAATCTGTTTTGCTCTTGCCATTCCAGCCGGTTAAATTTCTTGACGGATGCGACTGAGCCTTGCGAACTCTAGAAAACGCGAACGCCTTTGCCCACCAGACACGCAAGAAAAACATCACGAGAGAAAATAGAGGGCCAGATCATGTGTTCGTTTCCTGCTGGGGTCCTCCCTCCCAATGCCACTGACCTCGCCGACTGCGCATATAAAGACGTGGGGATCGTATTTCTCTGCCCACTGCAAGGGCTCCGTCTGGGGTGTGCCGGTAATGTCGTGTCGCGGGGCTGACTACCAAATAAAACACGGTAAAAACTATATGAATAAGCGCTCGTAAGCGCAAATAATGGCGGGCGTTCATCCATTTGGCCACATTCTCAAGAATTCTACACGCAGTATCGCGCCTTCTTTTTTACACCAAATGGCAAAATATTTATCACACTAAAAAAGATGTAGCAGAAAATGGCGAGTCATAATAAAAGAACGAAAAAATTCTGAACAGTAATAAAAATATAAATTATGGTCCGAAGTAAGTACGGCATTAGCACGCTCAATTTAAGGCTAATCGGGCAGAGAGTGCCGAAAAACTCGGTATAAATTTGTAAATAATTACCTTATCGTATTATCGAGCAGTGTAAAGTAAAAAAATTTAAAGAATTATTTGCTGCTACCTTACCGCGCCCATAAGATATGAAGAAGTTAGCTTAACTGCAGTTATGTAACATTTTAACAAGTCACAAAGTTCAAACCTCCCGTTTTGTTCCTTCCCACTCCCACGGGGAAAAATGTGATAACGCACAAGTCGAAATTAGACGCGCTTTCAAGATCAATTTTTCACTAAAACTTGTAATTACCTCAGAGACCGTTGACTGCATGGCATGTTAAAGAATATTTGTGAGACTAATGCATACTAAACGCTGTATCAACACAGATCTCGGTCCCCTTGTGTTTAACGACCCTCAAAAGGCTCAGCCTTTTTAGAGTAAGCCAGGATTTATGCGTAGCTTGTCCACTCGACATTTTCGAAGCAAGTGCCCTTTTAGAGGCATTTATTTGTTTCAGCTTCAGTGTTGCTAGTCTTTCGCTTCGTTCCCTGCGAATGGACATGTGATATATTTCCATTCTGAGTACGTGAACAAAAGCTTTTGGACGGGATTACAGGTCAGGCCGACCAGAGCTTCCTTTATTGTCTCAGTGTGTTTTACAAGCAATCATGTCTGACTAGAAGAAAAAACTACGAAACTTACTTTCCAAAAACCTTAATTCAGCTCCAGCTTTGCGCATTCCGTCCTGTTGTTCATTGTGCTGTGTCTGGCGTCTGTAGGGACAGCAAATGGATACATGGCAATGGAATTGTTTCATGCCCTCTCTAAAGCTTTCTTCACGCTTTCTCTGTACCATACTGCAATCAGCGTTTACTTTCTGTATACAGTTGAACCTCGTTATAGCCTGGGGCCCGGCGATTACTTTGTTATAGCCTTACCTTCTTTATAGTCTGTGTTGACCGAGCTTCTAATGGGAATTGTGATGCCTTCGTTATATCCATTATTTTCTGGTAAATGGTTTCGTTATAACGAGGTTAGACTGCTTTCGCTGTATCCTAGAAAGTGATTCAAGAAGGGAAAACATTCGGGCGGGCAAAAGATTGTTTTCTTTTTAGGCCCGACGGATAACAACATTGTAGCGTTTTTGCCCATATGTGGCCTGCTGATACAATAATTCCCTTCTGAGAACGCGAGACAGAAACTTGGTTAATATTCGTGTAAGACCGATAACATATTGTAACAAACAAATATTTATGTTAGTCAAGGTCGCTTCATAGGCTGAGCTGCCCAGTACTGAAGGATTTAGCTTGCAGAAATTCGCGGCTTTCCGACTCCTTTTGAAACGAAAAGCTTCGCTACGCCGGTCAGAGCCGAGCTTCGCGTGAACCGAACTGGGAAGTTATGCGAATGCGCGAAAACGAGTGACGTCACGCGCCTCGCCGCTGCCGCAGCCGTCGCCGCCGCCGACTCTGTCGCCTGACCTTTCGGCGCAGCCGTGCGCTACTGCACCTGTGCGTCATGTGCATGCTCAAGGAGGCTATATAATGCGCTTCCCAGAGAATAGGCGTGCGCACTCGACATGGAAGGGGAGTGTGGCTGCTGCTAGACGACGCAGAAAAGCTGAGAAAATAAATTCGTCCGATCCAGAAGTACTCACTTGGGAGTTGACTGCACAACAGCGAAAAAATGATGAGGCCAAAGCTAAACGAGCAACCGAAACACCTGAACAACGGGAAACACGCCGTGCTAAACGACGTCGGAAAGAAGCCGAAAAGCGTGTCTTGGCCGCATCTTCAGCCAGCAGTAGCCAAGCGAGTGAGGAAGAGGAAACAAGAGATTCAGAAGAGGAAAATCCCAAGACTCGCCGTTACAAGCTTTTAGCTTGTATATCCAGGCTTAACCAGAGCTAAGCAACTGCCTGATTTTTTTTGTTGACGAAGGCATAACATGACAATTAGGCTTTGAGCTTTAAGCTAGGGAGACATGAAGGACAGCTCCACTCAATTTGTGTAGTTAGTAAATATCGATTGTATGATCTTCTGTGACTGTGTTGAGGTTCGTTTAGTAGCAGAAGACTCATTTATTGCTTAAATGAGTGTTTTTTAAAACTGCATCTTTCTGTTTACGCTACTCGAATCAAGCACAAGTCGTCAGCGGTGAAAAAGACTGCGTGATGATCTGCCAGTTCTTGCTAGTGGCACTGTGGCCTAGACTGCGAGATCTACGCCAGCAAAAGTGTCTTGACGTTGCTACAATTTGGCTACGAGAACGGCAGGTGCAGTTGATAGCTCTGTTTTACTTTGCGGCCTTTTTCCGGCTTATAGAAGCTAAGCTTACGATGAAAATATGACATTTGTCGTTGTAACTAGCTAATTTATCGATACAAGCAAAGTTTAGTTTCTCCTTGATAGCTGTTTGAAGCCGACGAAAACAGTAATAAGGGCAAGGACGAAAAGAAGACCATATCGAACTGTTTTGAGGAAAATCTCTCTTAGCCATTAGAAATCAAATAATCGGGCAATAGTCGGTGTACTAGGCGACTTGATGCGTATTCGGAACCGTTGCAGCTGTTGCCTCCTGGTAACGCTTATGATGGATGCTTAGTGAGAGAGCCTTGCGAAGTCGTGAACACGCGACAGCCTTTACCTGCCAGGCAAAGAAAAAAAGCATCAGGCAGCCACTTGAGGCCGAGCTCATGTTTTCTGCTAAGGTACTTGCTTCCATGGTCACTGAACCCGGTGATTGCGCGTATGAAGAAGCGGGGATCGTATTTCTTCACACACTGAAAGGTCTGCGGCTGAGACGAGTTGCTAATGTTGTGACCCGGGGATAACTACCAAATGTTACAAGGCAAAAATGACAGTAAAACACGCCTTTAACAGCAAATAATGAGGGGCGTACCTTCATACGGGCACATATTCAAGAGTTCCACTGGCAGTAAAGCGGCGTCTATAGTTGTTTAAAACGACAAAACTGTATATTGCCTGAAAAAAAAAAATTGACGAGCCATGTTAGAATAACAAAAACTTATTTCCACTAAACGAAAAATAGAAATTTTGTTTCAAAAGGATTTCCGGGGCCAGTGTACCGAAGTCAACACTAACGCTATGTATTCTGCATTTTGGGTGACATGACCTTAAAGATTAGTTAAATTGTTCGCAAAGATATGAAATGCAAACCGAAGACTTTGTGCTGCTTATGCTTCAAAGTGCCTTCGAAACTTAGTTGAAGCTTCAAAACTTCACACTGTGCTGCACACGTTAAAAAAGAATGCTTAGAGAGTATACAGGTAAGACACACCTTTACAACGGGCGTCAATCTGTCATAAAATGTGCCATTTTTGCTCAATCGTCTTTGCCGCTCACACTATGCTTTTCGGGACACTCTCAGTCAACAGTTGAACCAGGTAAGAATCTGCTCAATTTTTTAAGGAACGCTGAGGTGAGCTACAAAATTTTCCCCTATTTGGTAAAACGTGATTATATTGCTCGTTTTGGCTGTTTTTGTGATTTTACGGCGGCAAGAAGGGCGGTTGTTGCAGAGAAAAATGCGTTTAAATGTGGAGCAGTTGCCTCCCGCTCTTCGAATTCAACTCGTGACAAAAAGACTCGTGAAAGCAGTCGCATATCTATGCAGGCGGAATACTATGGACTCGTGTACTGTGGATGTCAGTGAATATTAAATAACCCAGTGCGGTCAAAATTGTCCGGAGCCCTCCACTACGGCGTCTTTCATAGCCTGAATCGCTTTGAAACGTTACAACCCCATAAAAATAATCACGTTACAACCCCATGAACATAATCAATCTGTCTTTGTCCTAAATTTTTCCTTAAAGGCATGCAGCCGCTTCCATGCTCACACAAAAGTACCTCCTGAACATGTTTTTCGAGCAGTCGATGCTAGCTGTTTTCTTAGCTTAACTGAATTGTCCGGTGTTATTCATTTCAGAGGATGTGAAGAATTTGTTTGGTGGTTTAACGCAAGAGCATTAAAGGCCTCATTACCCAGAGAATCCGGCGTCGACGTTGTAGGCGTTGTGAGAGAAAAATAGGGTGGCGTAGGGTGGCCCGGGGGCCACCCGCCGCAGAAGCAACCTAGGTGTGCCACCTAGGTCATGTGACCTTGTGGCGTCATCACGACCGGTCCACGTGAGTGGGAGCAAACTGACCGCCGTGAATTAATGATTCATCGTGAGAGGTTGCTCGGTAACAGCAACTTCGGTCGCACAATTAAGCCCAACGTGGCAGCGCCTGCCAAGGCAGAGCAGTGGTGTACCTCTCAACTGCTGAACCAGTGCGGAAGTAATGGTGTGAGGACTCTCAGGGACCTATGAATGTAAATTTGAGTATGACCAATTCTACACATATGTGCATTAACCCATTAGCGCTATCATGCCATATGCTTAAGGCGGAGCTCTTTGTTGCGTCCTCTACAAGGCATACCTAATTGCTGACGAAAGGTATATGTAAACTTGAAACGCAGAATCACAGACGTTAAATTGTGGCTGCGCATGGATACCTACATTAGAGCCGTAAGTGATGGAGGCAATTAACATTGTAAGAAGGTAAAACTCACGTCACAGTTGCGCACGTTTTCGGCGCTTGTCACAGAATCGTCGTCCGATACTTCAATGTTCATACCCGAGCCGTCCGGCTTTTATATAGTTGCCTGTCGGGACATCCCAATTTTTTATGGTTTAAACTTAAGCGGACTTGTCCCGAAAACGTGTGGATCGGTCACCGCTCGTACATTTTGCAAGTAATATCACCGTAATTGTGCTAGTGACTGAGAAAATTAACGAAGGTGTGGTGCGATTAATTGCTTTAGTAGAGTTCGCTTTTAGGATGATTGTTGCCCATTTGATGCTTTTCCCTTGTTCCTAATCCCTTTTCCTGAACGTTGCGCACATAATTTCGCCTTAATTGACCACTTTTATGGCACGAAAATAATTTTTTACGTTTTTACATTTGTTGCATCACACACTTTCGGCTTACTTTTTTGGCCGTTCTGTACCAGTTGATGACGCACATAACTTTCAGCTCCGCTTTCCTATTCGATGCACTCCTTTGCTCGTTTGGATGTGCGGCTGCGTCTGCTTCTGCGTCTCGGCTGATGCAGATTTCTCTCCCTCCTTTCCTGGCGCACGACTCTCGCGCTGGCCTCACCCTCAGCAAACTGCAGGCACCGGGGGCTTCACTTGAGGGATGCGCAGAGACACACGTCGGAATTTGGGCCTAATGGCAGTCACACTGCTACACAGCCACATGAAAACGGAAATGCTTGGCCTGTCGACTGGCGCGAACCGGGCCACTGCCATCTTCGTGTGGAAGGAAGAGTGGGCAAACAAAATGAAAAAAAAATGCAAAGGCGATCTCACGATGTGGTGTAACAAATCAACGTTGGGAGTATTGCTTGTAAATTTCGCTTTTGCATTGATAGATTTTCCTTGGCGTCTCTGAATTTGATTTCGCCGTGACTGTCGTTGCGGCGCTGCGCGCGCATCTCGAGGAGGGGGTTATGGAGGGTGGAAATGGGTGGGAAATGGAGGGTGGAGTTTCTGGAGCTGGGAGTCGCATTTTTGTCAACAATGGTTGCCGGTTGCGCACCCACCATCACACAAGCGTGCGCGCGCGCGCACACGCACGCACGCACGCAGGCGCACACACACACACACACACACACACACACACACACACACACACACACACACACACACACACACACACACACACACACACACACACACATACACACATACACACATACACACGCATGCGCACACACACACACACACACACACACACACACACACACACACACACACACACACACACACACATACACACACACACACGCGCACACACACACACACACACACACACACACACACACACACACACACACACACACACACACACACACACACACACACACACACACACACACACACACACACACACACACACACACACACACACACACACGTGCGCGCGCGCGCGCGCGACGTTATTTATCCCTAATCGGTCAAGGGAAAATGAGAAGCTCTTATTCATGGTAATTACGTTACCGCAGGAGTATCTGAATACGATGCACTACCGCAGAGAAATTCCTTCATGCAGTGGTTATTCTAAAATAAAAACTTTATCAATAGCCAGTGGTAAGAAATCTTCTGTGCCTTAGAGAATGCTTTTTACTGATACGATAATAACGCGCTAACGAGCTTTAGTCAAAAGGGACACAGTGGACAGCTTCCCCCCCCCCCCCCCAATCTTCGTTGTTAGTAAAATTCGTTTCTATGGCCCTCAGTGGCTCCACGGATGTTTGTTCGGTACCAAAGAAGGCTTGTTTTGCTATGAATATTGGACTTAATAGTGGAACCTTTTCCGCTCTATTGAATTCATTCGTGCAACGTCGGCGATGAAAAGGACTCTGTGAAAACCAATTTGAGCGAATGGCAGTGTGAATTAGGATCACAGATTGGTGCCCAAAGCCTGCCTTGACATCGCTACAGTTTGCCTGAGAAGACTCCTTGCTGGGACTTTACCTCTATTATTTTGGGGACTGTCCTAGCTGGCAAAAGCATTGTTTTGCAGAGAAAGGGGCCTTCTTTTCCACTAGAACAGATAACCTCTTGACATAATCCAACTACAGTTTGTACTCGGAGTTTTTTGAAGCTGGAGAACACACGAATAAACGCAAGAACGAAGAAAAAGCAAAGAAAATGTAGAGATAGTTTTACAAATTCTCTTTTAGCCATCAAAACTTTCATAATCAAAACAGAGCTGCTACAGCTACAGAGATGATGTGCAATCTGTTTTGCTCTTCCCGTTCCACGCGGTTAAAGTTCTTGACGGCTGCGACTGGGCCTTGCGAACTGGAGAAAACGCGAATGCCTTTGCCCACCAGACACGCAAGAAAAACATCACGAGATAAAATGGAGGGCCAGATCATGTGTTCGTTTCCTGTTGGGGTCCTCCCTCCCAATGCCACTGACCTCGCCGACTGCGCATATAAAGACGTGGGGATCGTATTTCTCTGCCCACTGCAAGGGCTCCGACTGGGGTGTGCCGGTAATGTCGTGTCGCGGGGCTGACTACCAAATAAAACACGGCAAAAACTATATGAATAAGCGCTCGTAAGCGCAAATAATAGCGGGCGTTCATCCATTTGGCCACATTGTCATGAATTCTACACGTAGTATCGCGCCTTCTTTTTTTACATCAGATGGCAAAATATTTATTACACTAAAAAATATGTAGCAGAAAATGGCGAGTCATAATGAAAGAACGAAAAAATTCTTAACAGTAATAAAAATATAAATTGTGGTCAGAAGTAAGCACGGCATTAGAACGCCCAATTTAAGGCTAATCGGGCAGAGAGTGCCGCAAAACGCGGTATCAATTTGTAAATAATCACCTTATCTTATTATTGAGAAGTGTAAAGTAACAAATTTTAAAGAATTATTTGCTGCTACCTTACCGCGCCCATAAGGTATGAAGAAGTTAGCTTAACTGCAGTTATGCAAAATTTTAACAAGTCACAAAGTTCAACTCTCCCGTTTTGTTCCTTCCGACTCCCACGGGGAAAAATGTGATAACGCACAAGTCGAAAATAGACGCGCTTTCAAGATCGATTATCACTAAAACTTGTCATTACCTCAGAGACCGTTGACTGCATGGCATGTTAAAGAATATTTGTGAGACTAATGCATACTAAACGCTGTATCAACACAGACCTCGGTCCCCTTGTGTTTAACGACCCTCAAAAGGCTCAGCCTCTTTAGAGTAAGCTAGGATTTATGCGTAGCTTGTCCACACAACATTTTCGAAGCAACTGCCCTTTTAACGGCATTTATTTGTTTCAACTTCAGTGTTGCTAGTCTTTCGCTTCGTTCCCTGCGAATGGACATGTGATATATTTCCATTCTGAGTACGTGAACAAAAGCTTTTGGACGGGATTACAGGTCAGGCCAACCAGAGCTTGCTTTATTGTCTCAGTGTGTTTTACAAGCAATCATGTCTGACTAGAAGAAAAAACTACGAAACTTACTTTCCAAAAACCTTAATTCAGTTCCAGCTTTGCGCATTCCGTCCTGTTGTTCATTGTGCTGTGTCTGGCGTCTGTAGGGACAGCAAATGGCTACATGGCAATGGAATTGTTTCATGCCCTCTCTAAAGCTTTCTTCACGCTTTCTCCGTGCCATACTGCAATCAGCGTTTACTTTCTGTATACAGTTGAATCTCGTTATGGCCTGGGGCCCGGCGATTACTTTGTCATAGCCTTACCTTCGTTATAGCACGTGTTGACCGAGCTTCTAATGGGAATTGTGATGCCTTCGTTATATCCATTATTTTCTGGTGAATCGTTAAGTTATAACGAGGTTAGACTGCTTTCTCTGTATCCTAGAAAGCGATTCAAGAAGGGAAAACATTCGGGCTGGCAAAAGATTATTTTCTTTTTAGGCCCGACGGATAACAACATTGTAGCGTTTTTGCCCATATGTAGCCTGCTGATACAACAATTCTCTTCGGAGAACGCGAGACAGAAATTTGGTTAATATTCGTGTAAGACCGATAACATATTGTAACAAACAAATATTTATGTTAGTCAAGGTCGCTTGATAGGTTGAGCTGCCCAGTACTGAAGGATTCAGCTTGCAGAAATTCGCAGCTTTCCGACTCCTTTTGAAACGAAAAGCTTCGCTACGCGGGTCAGAGCCGGGCTTCGCGTGAGCCGAACTGGGGAGTTATGCGAATGCGCGAAAACGAGTGACGTCACGTGCCTCGCCGCTGCCGCAGCCGTCGCCGCCGCCGACTCTGTCGCCTGACCTTTCGGCGCAGCCGCGCGCTACTGCACCTGTGCGTCATGTGCATGCGCAAGGAGGCTATATAATGCGCTTGCCAGAGAATAGGCGTGCGCACTCGACATGGAAGGGGAGTGTGGCTGCTGCTAGACGACGCAGAAAAGCTGAGAAAATAAATTCGTCCGATCCAGAAGTACTCGCTTGGGAGTTGGCTGCACAAATGCGAAAAAATGATAAAGTCAAAGCTAAACGAGCAACCGAAACACCTGAACAACGGCAAACACGCCTTGCTAAACGACGTCGGAAAGAAGCCGAAAAGCGTGTCTTGGCCGCATCTTCAGCAAGCAGCAGCCAAGCGAGTGAGGAAGAGGAAACAAGAGAGTCAGAAGAGGAAAATCGCAAGCCTCGCCGTTACAAGGTTTTCGCTTGTATATCCAGGCTTAACCAGAGCTAAGCCACTGCCTGATTTTTTTTTGTTCTCGAAGGCATAACATGACAATTAGGTTTTGAGCTTTAAGCTAGGGAGACATGAAGGACAGCTCCACTCAATTTGTGTAGTTAGTAAATATCGATTGTATGATCTTCTGTGACTGTGTTGAGGTTCGTTTAGTAGCAGAAGACTCATTTATTGCTTAAATGAGTGTTTTTAAAACTGCATCTTTCTGTTTACGCTACTCGAATCAAGCACAAGTCGTCAGCGGTGAAAAAGACTGCGTGATGATCTGCCAGTTCTTGCTAGTGGCACTGTGGCTTAGACTGCGAGATCTACGCCAGCAAAAGTGTCTTGACGTTGCTACAATTTGGCTACGAGAACGGCAGGTGCAGTTGATAGCTCTGTTTTACTTTGCGGCCTTTTCCGGCTTATAGAAGCTAAGCTTACGATGAAAATATGACATTTGTCGTTACACCTAGATAATTTATCGATACAAGCAAAGTTTAGTTTCTCCTTGATAGCTGTTTGAAGCCGACGAAAACAGTAATAAGGGTAAGGACGAAAAGAAGACCATATCGAACTGTTTTGAGGAAAATCTCTCTTAGCCATTAGAAATCAAATAATCGGGCAATAGTCGGTATACTAGGCGACTTGATGCGTATTCGGAACCGTTGCAGCTGTTGCCTCCTGGTAACGCTTATGATGGATGCTTAGTGAGAGAGCCTTGCGAAGTCGTGAACACGCGACAGCCTTTCCCCGCCAGGCAAAGAAAAAAAGCATCAGGGAGCCACTTGAGGCCGAGCTCATGTTTTCTGCTAAGGTCATTGCTTCCATGGCCACTGACCCCGGTGATTGCGCGTATGAAGAAGCGGGGATCGTATTTCTTCACACATTGCAAGGTCTGCGGCTGAGACGAGTTGCTAATGTTGTGACCCGGGGATAACTACCAAATAACACAAGGCAAAAATGATAGTAAAACACGCTTTTAACAGCAAATAATGAGGGGCGTACCTTCATACGGGCACATATTCAAGAGTTCCACTGGCAGTAAAGCGGCGTCTATAGTTGTTTAAAACGACAAAACTGTATATTGCCTGAAAAAAAAAATTGACGAGCCATGTTAGAATAATGTGACGTTCCTTGTGTGTGCTACGAGGTTCCGCGTTCGACGGCGCGGCGTAGACGGAGACCCAGATGACAGCGGCATCATCAATTACCCAGCCATGCTCTTTGAGAGTGACGACCAGAACGAAGGGGTTTAAGCCCAACCGGACCCAACCGGACCCGCCGCCGCCGCCGCGGGGAAACGGGCTTTATCCTCCCCAATTGCCGTGGCGGTTCCAGGGGCGGCCTCCCGAGCACATCCCAGGACAAGGGACCACTTTCCCGGCCGGTGACCCGCGGGAACTGTCAGCGGGCCAGAGCGCGCCTTACCTTGAGGAGCGAGTGTCAGTTGATGGATGGAGAACGGAGGCCGGTGACCCGCGGGAACTGTCAGCGGGCCAGAGCACGCCCTACCACAGCCGACGCTATGCGCTACCTCGAAGACAACCTTCTTTCCCTCGGACTCAACACGTGAGGGGGGGGCGAGACCATAAGTGCGGTGGTGTGTTTGTGCGCCCAAGTGAAAGCCCTAGCCCCCCTCCTTCCCCTCCGGCGTGGGCGTCCTCACCCTAGGGAGTGTGGGGAGAAGAGGATATAAAAATCGACAAGCAGTACGGAAGGGGGACGCTCAGGACGACATCGTTCGCCAAGGGGGCCTTCAGCGCCGAAGCCCGACGGCGTGCAGCTTCTGCCAGCAACCGTTCGAGCTCAACTCCGGAGCCGCTCCATCGTCCCCATGAAGTCGTCGGCACGTAAGCTCGGACGCCCCAGCCTCTGATGTATAATCTTAATCATGTGTAATTATTGAATATATCTGTTTGTTTAAACTGAGCCATACGGTGTCTCTTTGCCTCTCCGTCCCGTGTGGACCTGCGCATTATGGGCAGTCATCACAATAACAAAAACTTATTTCCACTAAACGAAAAATAGAAATTTTGTTTCAAAAGGATTTCCGGGGCCAGTGTACCGAAGTCAACACTAACGCTATGTATTCTGCATTTTGGGTGACATGACCTTAAAGATTAGTTAAATTGTTCGCAAAGATATGAAATGCAAACCGAAGACTTTGTGCTGCTTATGCTTCAAAGTGCCTTCGAAACTTAGTTGAAGCTTCAAAACTTCACACTGTGCTGCACACGTTAAAAAAGAATGCTTAGAGAGTATACAGGTAAGACACACCTTTACAACGGGCGTCAATCTGTCATAAAATGTGCCATTTTTGCTCAATCGTCTTTGCCGCTCACACTATGCTTTTCGGGACACTCTCAGTCAACAGTTGAACCAGGTAAGAATCTGCTCAATTTTTTAAGGAACGCTGAGGTGAGCTACAAAATTTTCCCCTATTTGGTAAAACGTGATTATATTGCTCGTTTTGGCTGTTTTTGTGATTTTACGGCGGCAAGAAGGGCGGTTGTTGCAGAGAAAAATGCGTTTAAATGTGGAGCAGTTGCCTCCCGCTCTTCGAATTCAACTCGTGACAAAAAGACTCGTGAAAGCAGTCGCATATCTATGCAGGCGGAATACTATGGACTCGTGTACTGTGGATGTCAGTGAATATTAAATAACCCAGTGCGGTCAAAATTGTCCGGAGCCCTCCACTACGGCGTCTTTCATAGCCTGAATCGCTTTGAAACGTTACAACCCCATAAAAATAATCACGTTACAACCCCATGAACATAATCAATCTGTCTTTGTCCTAAATTTTTCCTTAAAGGCATGCAGCCGCTTCCATGCTCACACAAAAGTACCTCCTGAACATGTTTTTCGAGCAGTCGATGCTAGCTGTTTTCTTAGCTTAACTGAATTGTCCGGTGTTATTCATTTCAGAGGATGTGAAGAATTTGTTTGGTGGTTTAACGCAAGAGCATTAAAGGCCTCATTACCCAGAGAATCCGGCGTCGACGTTGTAGGCGTTGTGAGAGAAAAATAGGGTGGCGTAGGGTGGCCCGGGGGCCACCCGCCGCAGAAGCAACCTAGGTGTGCCACCTAGGTCATGTGACCTTGTGGCGTCATCACGACCGGTCCACGTGAGTGGGAGCAAACTGACCGCCGTGAATTAATGATTCATCGTGAGAGGTTGCTCGGTAACAGCAACTTCGGTCGCACAATTAAGCCCAACGTGGCAGCGCCTGCCAAGGCAGAGCAGTGGTGTACCTCTCAACTGCTGAACCAGTGCGGAAGTAATGGTGTGAGGACTCTCAGGGACCTATGAATGTAAATTTGAGTATGACCAATTCTACACATATGTGCATTAACCCATTAGCGCTATCATGCCATATGCTTAAGGCGGAGCTCTTTGTTGCGTCCTCTACAAGGCATACCTAATTGCTGACGAAAGGTATATGTAAACTTGAAACGCAGAATCACAGACGTTAAATTGTGGCTGCGCATGGATACCTACATTAGAGCCGTAAGTGATGGAGGCAATTAACATTGTAAGAAGGTAAAACTCACGTCACAGTTGCGCACGTTTTCGGCGCTTGTCACAGAATCGTCGTCCGATACTTCAATGTTCATACCCGAGCCGTCCGGCTTTTATATAGTTGCCTGTCGGGACATCCCAATTTTTTATGGTTTAAACTTAAGCGGACTTGTCCCGAAAACGTGTGGATCGGTCACCGCTCGTACATTTTGCAAGTAATATCACCGTAATTGTGCTAGTGACTGAGAAAATTAACGAAGGTGTGGTGCGATTAATTGCTTTAGTAGAGTTCGCTTTTAGGATGATTGTTGCCCATTTGATGCTTTTCCCTTGTTCCTAATCCCTTTTCCTGAACGTTGCGCACATAATTTCGCCTTAATTGACCACTTTTATGGCACGAAAATAATTTTTTACGTTTTTACATTTGTTGCATCACACACTTTCGGCTTACTTTTTTGGCCGTTCTGTACCAGTTGATGACGCACATAACTTTCAGCTCCGCTTTCCTATTCGATGCACTCCTTTGCTCGTTTGGATGTGCGGCTGCGTCTGCTTCTGCGTCTCGGCTGATGCAGATTTCTCTCCCTCCTTTCCTGGCGCACGACTCTCGCGCTGGCCTCACCCTCAGCAAACTGCAGGCACCGGGGGCTTCACTTGAGGGATGCGCAGAGACACACGTCGGAATTTGGGCCTAATGGCAGTCACACTGCTACACAGCCACATGAAAACGGAAATGCTTGGCCTGTCGACTGGCGCGAACCGGGCCACTGCCATCTTCGTGTGGAAGGAAGAGTGGGCAAACAAAATGAAAAAAAAATGCAAAGGCGATCTCACGATGTGGTGTAACAAATCAACGTTGGGAGTATTGCTTGTAAATTTCGCTTTTGCATTGATAGATTTTCCTTGGCGTCTCTGAATTTGATTTCGCCGTGACTGTCGTTGCGGCGCTGCGCGCGCATCTCGAGGAGGGGGTTATGGAGGGTGGAAATGGGTGGGAAATGGAGGGTGGAGTTTCTGGAGCTGGGAGTCGCATTTTTGTCAACAATGGTTGCCGGTTGCGCACCCACCATCACACAAGCACGCACACGCGTGCGTGCGCATACACACACACACATGCACTCGCGAACCCGCACACACACGCGCACATACACACATACACGCACACATGCGCACACACACACACACGCACTCGCGCACCCGCACACACACGCGCACACACACATACACGCACACACGCGCGCACGCACACACGCACGCATGCACACACGCACACACACGCACGCACGCACACGCACACACGCACATACACACACGCACGCACGCACACACACACGCACACGCATGCACGCATACACACGCACGCACGCACACGCACACGCACACGCGCACGCGCACGCGCACGCACGCACACACACACACACACACACACACACCACGCCCACGCACGTACGCAAGCGCGCGCACACACACACATTGATTTTTTCGCAAAGAAAGAACTATAGTGCTCACGCACGCATTAAAATAAGTGAACGTAGCAGAATGACTTAGAGTCTCCAAGTAGCGTCTTGTGTGGCGAACAAATATTAGGATTTGCAGCTAAAAATCGATTCGGGCCATTTGAAATGGCAACCAGCCTAGCACCAGGAAACAGCGCACAAATTAAACGAGCGATATCATAACTAGCACGCGACATTAAAAGAGAGCCGCTGCAGTTTCAGGAAAAGACACCACGTGTGCATTTCAGCATTGGTGCATTGGGTTCAAACTTTTTTGCTGCAATAATCTAAAGCCACGGTGGCAAGAATGTCTGCAAACTTTCTCTACAAACATAACGGACATCGTTGCAATTGTCGGTGAACAGCAAGTCATGAAATTAGTATTGTAAGGATGATATTGTATTTAGTAAGACACGAATATTTTGCTAGTATTAAAAAAATATTTTTTTCCCACATTGGTGTAAAAAAGCATTAATTGTTGAGCATGGATTTTCGAATTCTTTGACCTCCGCTTTCTCGTTATGCATTATTCGTAGTCGCCAGACAGTGCTGTTGCTGGCGGTTAGTTCTGGGCCACTTTAGGGCCTCGATTTCACGGCCCTTTGAATCGATTACCTTTTCGTCTCGGGCGAACCGAAAATAATCACCGGTTCCACCAACCTAGATTGCTATTACTTTCCCAACTGTGAGTATAGAGGCTCAGCCTCACGAGGGCGTACCGCGGCTGTGCAATGTTTCGTCTATCTTTTCGAACTGTTTACAAGTTCCTTCACGACAAATACAGCAGTTATTATCTGCCACATATAAAAACAGCTCCAACCGGGAAAAAAATGCGAGAGAGCTTCTTGAGGGGGACAGCAATAAGTTCTGTTCGGTTATGCGTGCCCAGAAAGCTGGAGAGGAACGGAGCGTATGCGTACGTGAGGAGAAAGCAACAAGCCAACGGAGGCTACGTGACAGTATGCTTTCACATGCGCTTAAACCTGCAGGCACGCACTTTTGACACTTAATCGCTAAAAATAAGCCGAAAGAATTTCCGAGGTGCTGCAGTACACACTCACTGCCGAGCGCATCGGCTATTTTTGTGGGATCGGATTCAGAGACTTGTGCCTGATGTATGCTTTGTCTAATACGCTCCACTATCCTAGAGTCAGGCGTGTGCGGAGGTGGCAATGCGTCGTGTGTATAACAATTCATTTTGCCGACTAAACAGAATTGGGAGTAAATGCTGTGTGCCTAAATATTTACGTTTCGTTTTACTTTTTCTTGCATTAAATGTCAAAATCGGCTTAGGCTTTTCTGGGCAGGCAAGTAACAACGATTTTGTTACACGTGCATGCCAGGCCAATTTTTTTCCTTACTTCATAGGCATCATTGCGCCAGCGACATCAGCCACGCGTGTTTTTGTCGCGAACATCGCCCATTCTGCACTCTGCCTCGTGAGCGTTGCAGAGTTTTAAAATACCGGAAGCCAGCGCTTCGGAACCCCAAAGGAAATAGCGTACTCTAATAATTGGGCCGCGATCACAGGTGACCTATACAACAGGGTCTTATAGGCAACAGGTCTTATACGCAACAGTGGCAGGTTTGGGGGCTATAGGTTTCACTAATTTCCGCGCCATTACGGCTAAGAAAAATTGCGAAATAATAAGAATGAGGTTATCAAAATATTTTTGTTTCATGTACCTGTTAATTTTAGGCTCCACATAATTCGCATAGAATAACTGAGACAAATCAATTCGAGAAACAATGCTTTTCTCCTTTTCCAGATTTTTCGCGACGCGCATTGCCGCTCAGGTGGAACTCACTGTGGTAACTGTCGTAAATATAATTACTTTTTGTTTTCTTTAAGCCTGCAGGAATAAAAATTAGTAAATCAATAAAAGCTTAACAGGGGCCCCTTTCTGGACCAAATTCGAAGTTGCCAGGTTTCTTTACGTCTTGTTTCCATGGGAATCAAATCGAGTGAAATCGTTTTGCCTAGCAGGCATGTAAATCCGAAAGAAGTGCTAAAATTTGGCGCGATTAATCGCAAAACTTTTATAGTTTCGGAATCTTTAGAAAGCAAAAAACCTTTGGCGCGCCTGTAATTTCCAACGAATGTAAAGCACAGAGTAGCGGTAAAGAAGAACTGATGTTGAGGCCGGCGGTCCCACTTCTTCGGACGCCCCCAACTTGCCTGAGCACAAGACGGCTTGGAGCGCACGCGGCTGACGTTAACCCGAAATGAGTCATGCCGCTTCGTTCTAGCTGTTCTAGCTATGTTTCATATGAGGCGCCATTTCTCAAAAGCAGGCAATCAAGACAGGCAAAGACAGGAGAACGTTTACAGCTGAGACGTTTGAAACTAAGAACATATTCAGGAGCCGGAAGAAAAGAAAATTCAAATTGTGGAGTTTAAACACTATAAGCAGCACATTTGAGAAAAACATGGAGCATCATCCTGATGCATATCTTTCAAGCTAATGGGAACTATTTTTTTTTTATTGAAAAGTCAACAATGCTGGCAGGGCACGAATTGATGGAATGAAGCCGGTCTTCGAGCGGCTAATTTGTTCAGGCACCTGAAAGGAAACATGTTATAACAACCATGTCAGTTGTGACCAATCCGAGTTCTAATTATATAATATAGGAAATTTTAACCTAGTCAAGAAATATTTTAAATTCCTATTCTTTACGCAAGCTATTTCCTTGCCCAAATTTTACAGCAAAGATGAGCAGAAAAGATCTCATTATGGGCATAGCATAGCCATAGTTTCGACAATTAAGCATGATGAAGTTTCCCTTAGCGGGTAATATTACTCTCTGACGCATATAGCACTACGCAATCCAATCACATTCTTTATGTGCAGATCTTCCGCGCATAGTTTCATTAGATGGCTAAGCAATTCATTTGTACGCAATACTTTTACTAAGATTCCACTTTACCTAATACGGCTTAATTCGTTCCGTAGTTGTGGAATGGCTAGCAGAAGCACAAATGTGAAGAAAAAGTTGGCAGTCCTTACGACAGTTTTCGCAACCCGACGTTTAATGACTTTGAATGGGACTTAAATTCTGTGCGGTGGCATCAGTCAACCAAAAGCTTTTCAGTTTTTTCTTGGAGCTACAACACCTCTGATGCGAGAGATGCTTGCCGATATTCCTTTGCATTGGTTAATGCGCATTTCAGGAAGTCCAAATGGCTTTAAAACCGTAGGCGTGCATGTGTTCATTATTTGTTTGGTGTTAACGTGCTAAAAATACATGTTAAGGAAACGTCCGGTAAGTCGGATTTTTATTATAAAAATGAGGCAGCTAAGAAATATACAAAAGTATATTTCAAGGCATGCACCGGACGCTCTGAAACACTTTTTCTGTTTGTTTACAATGTTTTATACTTACACTGGTAAACTGGCAGGCAGGGAGCTGCGAAGCACTGAAACTGGTGCCTTACGCAAGACTGCCCAGGCCGGCAGAAACGCCCCTGCGAAAAGAAAAAAAAATGTTGGACGTTAAATATGCTCAGTGCTACAAATATCTCCAGGTATCCACTTTGTCATGACTCAGAACTGCCAAACACTTGCATTATATGTATTATATGCCCACGACAACTTGCTGTCGTCGCCAATAATGATAACTATATCAGCACCACATTTCGGATATTTGGCGCATACCCAAAAATTCTGGAAAAAAACTTTTTTGAATAGAAAGGTTTAGTAGCACATTCTTTTCATACTTCGTGTGATTTCACTATAATAATCAAGGTACCCGCAGGATTGACTTTTTTTGCTATTAAATTTTTTGCGATCTTCAGAAGCGTTCCTCGTCGGCTTTTTTATGAAAGTCTCAACTGCTCGATGGGAGCGATGGAAACACTATAATAAAATATTTTGGTGCATATCGAAAGAATGAGCCATTGCCTTCAATATTTCCATAGCAGCACCTCGGAGTTTCTCATTATTCAAAATTTTTGTCCATCAACGTTGGAGATGAGTGCGCAAAAAAAAAATGTTCCTTGCCTTATCTTTCAAAGGAACAGCGGCGGGAGCCGAAGCGCTGCACACTCTGCGGCGCGAAAGCTACACTAGGTCGCACTAATAGCACACGTGAGTTGGAATTTGAGTTTATTTCCACAAACAAGGAGATAGAATGGTTGTGGGGGATACAAGGGGCAAAAGCTGCTCAGGGGCAGGTTGATTGGCCCAAAGTATTGTTACAATGGCTGCAGCAGGGCGGTTAGAACGACTATGAATAGACTGAAAGTTAAAACAAAAGCAAAAAACGCAAAAATATAAAATTAAAACAGTAAAAAAGGATAAAAACAAAACAAAAAAGAAAGTACACTGTACACAGCCCATTACAGTACACAGTCATGGGCACAAAAATATTTCAGACAAGTTACTTACACAGCAAGTGAGCACGTCGATGTTACATTGAGTAAGGTCAATTAGTAACTTTGGCAACCTGTAGCGTACCATTTGTTGACCATAATTAGTTCGCGGATGAGGAACATACCAAGTCTCCAGATCTTGAGTAGTGTGGGGGGCAACGCGTTTTGTGAGATTAGCGAGAGAGCAAAGATTACCGATTCTATTCTTTGTGACTTTACGGCGATGATTCCAGGAGGTGATTCAATAAGGAGGGAAGTTTTAGGGTTCTTAATTCACGGAATAGGGGAACAGAACGAAGGTCCTGAGGCTATATTGAAGCAGTCTGTGAATGCCTGTGCAAGTTGTTGTCCCCCACAAAAGACAGCAGTAATTAAGATGACTGAAAAAAAAATGCATTATATATTAACAGTTTTACGTAAAGAGGAAGGCATCTGAGAGAATGGACTATATACAGCACCTCAGAGAGTTTATCGGTGAGAAAATTTATATGGGAATTCGAGGACATATTATGATCAAAGTGCGCGCCCAAACATTTGAATGTTCGTATAACTTAGATTTTGAAAGTATTTAGTAGTATATCGCTAGATAAAGCAGCGTTCTTGTGTTTCGGCTGAAAGAATAAGGCTTTGGCTTTAACAGTGTTTATTAAAACGCCGTTTTCGATAGACCACAGATGTAACTTAAAAGCGCGTGGTTAGCATGTAGGGTTAGAAGTGTAGTATCATCAGCATACATAATGTATTGGGATGCGGAATTGGGATCAATGTTAGTACGACATTAACTTGTGTTCAAGAATGTGAATGAAACTGCATCATTTTTTCCGACCACATTGTCAGTTTTTTGTAACTTAAGGTATCTTTGATATTCCTTGCGGCAATGCTTTTATCAATAAAACCCAATGCCACGATATGTGGGTTCATTCACGCAATTCAAGAGCAAGAAGTGTGACATTAACTTGTGTTCAAGAATGTGAATCAAACTGCATCACAATTTTTCCTACGAGATTCTCAGTTTTTGCAACTTAATGTATCTTTGATATCTCTTACGGCGATGCTTTTATCAGTAAAACCAAACGCCATGATATATCTGCGTTCATTAGCGCAGTTTAAGATTAAGTTTGCTGGTATTTTGAAGCTACACATTATTTCAATTTACCTTATAGTGGATAAATAACTTCACAAAGAAAATGTGACTGAGTTTAGTTAGCTTACAGGTAACACATACAATAATTTTGAAGAACAACTCACCTGGAAAGTAATCGTGACTGCTAACAATGGTGTCTCTTTCATAATGAAAGCCGCTGCCAGTCATTTCCACTCGCCGCTGCCTTACGCTGCTCATGGCAGCGCAATCTAACATATTTCGACCCTTCTACAGTCCACCTCCTACTTTGCCTCTTCGGCTGCGTTTCCTTGCAATAGAATCTATTTGTTACCTTAACACCGGTTCATGTCCAGCATTCTTGGACAAAAATTTTCAGTTTTGTAATATTGTAAAGTACTGTTATGGAAATATTCAAGATAATGGTTCATTCTCTCGATGCGTAGCAAAATCATTACATTTTTTCATCGCATCGAGCACTTAAAACTGCCATGAAAAACCGAAGGGAAACGTTTTTGACGATAGCGAAAAAGTTAGAAACAAACCTGCCGGCGGGAAATCTGCGCATATATAAATTGTTCTTGTGAAATTTTACTATATGAAAAATTTTCTTTCATAAACTCTTTCCGGTTAAAAAATGCTTTTGTCCAGAATTGCTGGGTATGGATACACGTTCTCGTCGTTACACTTGCCACCTGAGTCCATTTCCACCTCTGGAATCTCTTTGGGATATGAATAAGTTGAATCTTCTCTCAAATCTACGTGGTTCTCGAGAATTTTGTGCGCAGTACGGGCACCGAGTATTTCCACAGTCCATCTCTATAATTAAAACAAGTGCCTTTTTCTTGATGTTCAGGGCTTATACGTCTATTACAGTTGAAGCTAATGATTAATCATTTGATCAGAATATGTCCTCGATGCCTCCTCGTTTACTGCCTCTCTCATTTCTCTGTCCGCCATTCAAGCTGAGCCGTTCCAAATACATCAGCAGTCTGATATGTCGTCATGTCACACTTTCATTACACAGTCAGAAAATTCAAATATTTGGAGAGATTCGTCTAGCATTTCACCAAAATAAATGTGTTAGGTGTATTAATTTCCTCATGCTGCACCTCGTGGTTTAAGCCGAATCCTAGTGCCACGCTCTGTTGTAGTTCCGCCTCCCTTCCTCTGTTTAATATTTGTCTAAATTCTAGACGCATTCGTGTCATAGAGGTATAGCTGTCATTTAAAGCGCCGGGACAGTGGTCATCAAAGTTTACACGCAGTCGTAAGCTGGTTATTTTCTGTGCCAATGTTCTTTGGCCCTTGTACAACCTCAGCAAATGACCCACGAACGACAGCCCAGCATGCCTAAACGATCAGATATGGTACAGTCAGACACGAAATACTTCGCTTAATAAAAGAGCACGGAATGAGGTACTTACTCCTCACGGTGGCTGGCCGATGGGTCGCGGATATGGACTTCCACCCGGAAATCTGCCTGTATGGAACCCGCCTCCTGCTAACAACAGCTGAGCTTCTACCAAAACAGCTGCAAGAACAAAAATAATGCTCCTGTCCGTGACCTCCGGTTCAAAATAAATGTGCCTTATCAACCATGAGCGTTCTTTGAACTCGCATATTTTTTCTCTCTAAAGGCTCTTCTCAAGAGAAAGAAAGGAAAAATTTTTTGCTTTAAAAAGGTCAAAAGCCTCATTTTTATAAATGACAGATGAAAATACGAATGATTCCCACACGCAGGTCCAGTTGCCAATCCGAGAGACAAAGAAATGTTGGCTAAATAAGAGAAGTTTAAAATGAGCCAGCCCTATTATATCGCAACCTTGCCTACTCATCGCTGGAATGATTCTTTTCATATAAAACTTTCCAGAAAATCTTGGGGAAGCTTCTGCAATTTGAACGCCTAACGCTGCTGTGAAAAATATCATTAAAGCTCTGGCCACGAAGCGGGAACTGGCACTTGCGAGAACTTGTTTACGCTTAACCAAATAAATGGAACTTATAAAAGAAGTCACACTACGTTAGGCGCGGTTTGCTATTTAAGACAAAGAACAGAGAGGCGTCGGTAATAGGCTCTTTTCTAAGAAACAAATTTATGGAGAAAAGCTTAGAGATAAGCCCCTTTAACGTCCGGAACGCTACTACGCATACGTTATATCCTCGTGAGTGACACTGGTCTCCAGTCGGAGCAAAACAATTATAATTCAAATTTTTGTAAGGAATATATATAGGTGGAACACAAAAAACTCTGCCCTTCCTGATGATTAAGTGGGCCCTTTCGGTCGCGTCCTTTTCCCCCCGCGTGCCAACTTTGCAGTGACTTCAGGCTCTCAATTACACTTTTCAATTTCTTCTGCAAGATGAAGTCACTAGGTAAAGAATTCAGCCAGGTGTGAGCCTTTAAAAACACTGATACTCGCTAATAAAGTGAACAAATGCGGATATCTTCAGGAGCCGCATTGGCCCTTCCCTGAAACGGGGAAGCATTCATTTTAAAAGAAGTTGGCAGCGTTCATTTTGTACGCCTAGCTTCAAATAATTCTACGTAGTTTGTTAGAAAAGGTTCAGAATATAGGTGTCATTCATATCATGCAGTCACCTAAGCAGACAAAAACACCGTGGAATCGCTTTTACCAAAGGAAATATATGAGCGGAGTGCATGGCAACCTCTCGATGATTTTGAGTATCACTGTCTCTTCAGTGCACAAGCGTTTGCGACGTGCGCCTTCCTGAGTACGACTTACCTGCAGACAGCACGACGGCAGCTAGTAGCAGGGCTAAGCACTTCATTCTGGCGTTCGGTGCACCGGAACACTGACTAAAGAAGCGAGCCCTCGAAGGGTTTTTATCACACCTTCCAGGCGTTCGCTAGGCGCACGGTTTCCCACTCCAGCATCAGAAAATCTACTGCTGAAGCTAAGGAGAAAACCGCAGTCTTTAGGAGATTTTCCTTTTTATATCGCTTTAGCGAGAGTTGCATCACGGAAAAATAGCTGCCAGTATGGCTGGGAATTCCTGGGCAGCAGTCTGGGGGTGCACTGCATTGGTCGAGACGGTTTCACTGCAAGCTGCGTTCTCTCCACGCATGTCGGCTGCACTAAAAAAAAACCAATATCTGCCTGGAAGTCTATCTATCGCTCCCTCCGGCATTCCTTGTCGAGGCAGAATGTGCGCCGCCTTTCCTGTTTTGGAATTTTACGAACCACAGTGCGAAAGCGAAAGCTAGCTGTTTCCAGGATAGATAAAATGTTTCCTTCTATGACCGAGAGGAGCACTGGATTTTGTGTATTTTGTTCGTTGTTTTTTCTTTGCAGTAGCAACGCAAATGTTAAAACCAATATGGTGTAAAGTTTCTTGCCCTGACATATGTGCTGTCCTCTACCTCAAGTAATTAAACAAAAGAGACAGCGAGGTAAGATTACTGAATTCCGGTAAAAAGCAAAAATACTTGGCTAAACTCCAAAAATAACTCATATTTTACCGACAGCCAGTTCTGAGGCTATCGCGTACGGCACTTTCTCTATTCGACACATTCCTACAAATTTTGTTCGATACTTACGCGTTGCGTTTTTACACCTTCAGCGTAATATATAGTTGTCAAAAACTGTACCTTGTGGGGCATTTTACAATGCGGGAAAAGAATTTTGGCACTAATGTCTTGCCTTTGTTTTTCCTGGGTGCTATAATATTCAGGGAAGAAGTGAATAATCAACGGCGCTCGTTTTAAACATTTTGTAGTTTGGGGTTCTCCTAGAAAGGAAGAAAAATAATGAATTGCACTTTTAAAACACGTCTTAAGCCAGTAGTAAATGTAAATGAACGTGTTATTTTAGTTGTGATGGAAGCGGGGGTAGCATGCAATTTAGAAATCGATCCTGGAGGCCTCCGTAAAGGACAAGCACTCCCTCTTTGTAAATTTTGCGTTCATCGGCTTTCAAGCGTCCTTCCATACACTGGAACCACAGCCGAAGTCTGCGAACCTCCGAGACAAAAAATCCTAATAAGAGAACTATCTTCGAGGAGCCCCCACTCCGACCTACCTCAACTACTAGAGGAGTTAGCTTTCATATAACACAGGGGATGCTCCGGCGCTTACGTCGAGGCACAAGTACCAGCGGTGACACCTTTCACGGTTTTCGCAACCGGCTAAAATGCTCAACTGGCTTTTACTCCACGATGACCTATCCCACAAGCCGCTGCTCTTTGCCTTTCTCTGGCCTCCTTCTATCCGCTAAGGTGCAGGTTTACACATATTTTACACATATGTTTACACATAATTTGTGCATGAAAGTGGGTGAGATGAAGCCGGGCTTACTAGCCGTTACTCGGTAGTATTACCGCCTGTCATTCCCATAGTTTCGATGCCTACTGGACCACCGAGTCGGCTTATAGCTCCAACCATTTTCGGTGATTTCTGAGAAAGCCGAGTTCCCCAGTTCCCAGGTTTGATTCGCCCAGCCGCAAGCATCCACGTGGTACCGAGCTACTCGGAATCGGAAACCAACACGGCCCGGCAGTGTGATACGCCCTTCGCAGAGGCAGAGAATAGTGCGGATGTTTGTTTTCAAGTCTTTCGAGTTTCGCAGCCTTTTAAAGCCAGATTCCAAGGACCCAATCTGGACACCTCCAGACGGCCCCTCATCTGGCAATAGGCGACTCGGGCTCCAGCACGCTCCCAGGCTACAGAGTTGGCCCCAGCAAGCCCACCCCGACCGCCGGTGTTGCAACTGCAGGCGGCTTGGTAGCCATAACTTCACGCCGTGCCTCCATGAGGCAGGCGGAAACACGAGCAGGTCGTCTGGCGGATTCTACCCCCCTCCCCCTCCTTTCATGCACGTTTTAAACAGTCGGCTGGTAACGTAGGCATCCGGGCGGTGTTTTTACAGGAAAAAAAAACACGCAAGCAACCTCCACTTATCTGCGACTGAAAGAATGTTGCCTTATCCACCCACGAGAGAACTTTATCTCCATTGTCAAGAATGTACGCTTGCATATGTAAATTATGTCGAAAAAAAAGAATAGACAGACGCTTTTAAGTAATTTTGACATACCGAAAGACCCCTTGGGTTTGGACCGCAATCTATATATAGCCTAACTGTTTGATAGCACAGCTGGCTGTTGCTCATTTAGTAGTATGAAATCTGAAGAGAGCAATTATCGCTTACATTCGGAATATACTTTGCCTTATCGTCGGGCCTCAATGCAAGGGTCAATTCTATGTCTTCTAATGAAATTATCATGCACTCAGTAGCGATCGCTGCTCGCGTCCTCGAACTACACAACGAACTGGTCATCATTATTGTACAGGAAATAGCATGAGAAATGAACTTCCGGCGAAGTGGATTGAACAGCGAGGCGTCTGTGCCGCTTCTAACAATCCTAGACTGAAAGAAGGCGAAGAACTCCTGGCAGCGTTCAGGATGGATCTGCAAGGGGGCGACTAAATCAAGTTTGAGAGACTGAAGCGTTGGTTAAGATGAAAGTGGCTGCCCTAATTTGCAGTAATATTCTGCGGTTTTAGATGCCTTCAGGTATAAAGAGTAGACACAAATGTGGCACTCTTAAATCCCAAGAAAGACAGATTTTCTAGGGTCAGCAGT
>JARKHS020026760.1:0-21226 GCA_030143305.2 Amblyomma americanum
TACGTGCTTTGCACGCACGGGGGTTTATTCAAAGAGGGGACCGGTCGAAGCAGGATGGAAGCAGGAAGCCTAGCAGCGTCCTTCAGCTCTCTCTTTTTCTTCCTCTTTCCCCGCGGGTCAGTCCTTCATCTTCTGCTTCTTCCGTCGAGGTTCTGTGGAAGCACGTTACATTTCCCTCCTCGCAGACGATGCCCGTCGGGCGAGTTAAACAGACCGTCTGGGGTGGAATCGCTTGAGGCGGGCTACATGCACCACCTGAGATTGGCGTGACCGTCGACCACTAGCAGTTAGTCGTGCTATAACGTAATTAACGTCACTTATGCACTCCAACACAACAAATGGTCCAGTGTAGTGGGATAGCAGTTTCTGACACAGACCACGCTTGCGTAGAGGGGTCCACAACCACACAATGTCACCAGGAACATAAGAAACTTCTTGGTGTTGGACGTCGTAGCGGTTCTTGGAACGCTCTTGCGAAGATAAAATTCGAACGCGGGCAAGCTGGCGAGCTTCTTCAGCTCTGCAGAGTGTGGTCGCAAGAGAAGGTTCATCGTGGATGAAAAATGGTAGCATGGTGTCAAGGCCGCAGCGAGGCGAGCGAGCATAGAGCAGGTAAAAGGGGCTGTAGCCAGTTGTCTCATGTTGCGCGGTGTTGTACGCATGAGTGATGAACGGGAGTACGCCATCCCAGTCCTTATGATCTGCAGCGACGTACATGGCAAGCATGGTGGTGAGCGTACGATTAGTGCGTTCTACCACACCGTTCGTTTGGGGATGATATGGCGTGGAGTGGCGAAAACTGCAGCTGCTGAGGCGGAGAAGTTCTTCAACAACGTCCGCTGTAAATTGACGTCCACGGTCGCTAATGAGAACTGCAGGAGGGCCGTGCCGAAGAATGACGAATCGAAGTAAGAAGTTAGATACTTCAGACGCAGTAGCAACTGGTATCGCGGCTGTCTCACAATAACGGGTTAAGTGGTCTACGCACACAAGAATCCATCGATTTCCTTTAGAGGATCGTGGGAAAGGTCCAAGGAGGTCAATGCCAACTTGCTCAAACGGGGCTGTTGGAGGTGTGATTGGCCGCAATTTGCCCGGTGGACTTGAAGTCGGCAGCTTAAAGCGCTGGCATTGCACACAGCTGGCTACATAGTGCTGGATGGTTGAACGCATGTTAGGCCAGTAAAATTGTTGTTGTGTGCGGTGGAGTGTGCGTGTCACTCCCAAGTGCCCAGACGTGGCGTCGTCGTGCATCATTTCAAGAACTGTGATGCGTAGGCTTTCGGGTACGACAAGAAGCATGCGTGCTCCTCCAGAAGCGAAATTCTTCTTATAAAGCAAACCGTCGCGAATGCAAAAAGTATTCTTTACAGAATCTTGAGCGGCATCAAACAAAGAGGTTAATGTTTGGTCCTTGCGTTGCTCAGTTCGAAAAACTTGAAGATCGGGGAAGGCTTGTGAAAGTGACAACAAGTATTCATCAAAGTTGTCTGCGTCGTCCTCAGTCGTTAGAAGCGGCAAACGGGAAAGACAATCGGCATCTGAGTGTTTACGGCCGCTTTTATGCACAACAGTGAAATTAAATTCTTGTAGGCGCAAAGCCCATCGAGCAAGCCGGCCACAGGGGTCACGAAGACTCACTAGCCAGCAAAGCGAGTGGTGGTCGGTCACGACGGTGACAGCATTCCCGTACAGATAGGAGCGGAAGCGCTGTACAGCGAAAACAACGGCGAGACATTCTTGCTCAGTAACCGTGTAATTTCTTTCGCTCTTACTCAACGAACGGCTGGCATATGCTACCACGTGCTGATCGTGACCATGGCGTTGTATAAGTACAGCGCCGATACCGATACCACTTGCATCAGTGTGCACTTCAATTGGTGCAGATGGGCAGAAGTGGCGTAGGATGGGGCCCGAGGTCAAAAGAAATTTCAGATGCCGGAAAGCTGCGTCACATTCGCTGGTCCAATTGAACGGTGCATCTTTATGCAGCAAACACGTGAGTGGGTAAGCGATGTCCGCAAACCTAGCTATAAAGCGTCGAAAGTACGAGCAGAGCCCTAAAAAACTCTGCAGCTCTTTCACTGATTGAGGCACCGTAAAACTTTTGACAGCTTCAATTTTCTTTGGATCTGGTCGAACACCTTCTTTATCAACTAAATGACCAAGAACAATTGTTTCACGGTTCCCAAAATGACATTTCTTGGAATTGAGGATAAGGCCAGCTCGTTCCATGCAATCAAGCACAATATCCAGACGGCGGTTGTGCTCACTAAACGTTTTGCCAAAAATTACAACGTCGTCCAGATAACATAAACAAATTTGCCACTTGAGGCCACGCAGGATTGTATCCATGAACCGCTCGAATGTTGCAGGTGCATTACATAATCCGAAAGGCATAACGTTGAACTCGTAAAGTCCGTCTGGTGTAATGAATGCCGTTTTTTCCCTATCTGAGGCGTGCACGGGGATTTGCCAGTAGCCGGATCTCAAATCAATAGAAGAAAAGTATGAAGCGGAGTGCAGACAATCAATTGCGTCATCTATACGTGGAAGCGGGTAGACGTCCTTCTTCGTGGCCGTATTTAAGCGACGGTAGTCAACACAGAACCTCCATGTGCCATCTTTTTTCTTAACAAGGATAACTGGAGCCGCCCAAGGACTGGAGGATTCTCGAATTATGCCTCGCTTTAGCATCTCTTGAACATGGTCATCTATTAACTTACGTTCAGTGGCTGAGACTCGATAGGGCTTCTGGCGTATAGGAGGTGCGGAGCCGGTGTTGATCGTGTGATGAATACGACTGGTAGGCGGTGGTGTTGAATCGTCTTTGGCAAAGTCGAACACGAACACGTGTTTCAGAAGGAGTTCCACTAGAGTGCGACGCTCGGTTGGGGAAAGAGCCTGATTAATCATAGCCTTAACTTGGGTCTCCATATCTCTTTTCACGTGCTGCTCACTGACAGAGTTGGTTAACGCCGCGACGAAACCTGACACACCTTCCTCGAAACGGGCGAGTTTGAGGCCCCGGGGCAACACAGCTGGCTCTTCAGAGTGGTTCACTGTCCACAGCTCGGTACGGCCTCTCACCACGGGAACGACGCAACGAGGCACGACGATACTCTTCTTAGAGCAGGCGAGTGTCGTAGGCTCTACCACAGCTTCAAAAGATTCGCACTGATTGTGAATAGAGGAAACCCGCACGAATGCTGCAGAGAAAGCTGATACAATAGTATCTTCTTCCACCGCAAATGCTCCAAAATCCGGTGTCGAGTTATCCACAAGAGCTGAAAGTAACGAAGAATTCAAAGCAACTTCTCCCGTACGACAGTCTAAAGTTGCACCACACTCTTGCAGAAAATCAATCCCAAGAATCACATCATGCGTTGACCGTGGTAGCACTGCGAATTCTGTTCTAAACGTTAGACCACCAATAACAACATCCGAAGCACACACACCAAGTGGAACCAAAGGTTCACCACCGACACCACGGAATAACGCTGCACGGTCACCACTAAACATCACTTTCCTACCTAAACGATTCTTAAACCTCAAACTCATAACGGATACGGTAGCACCAGTGTCCACAAGAGCCATTGTTTTCACACCATCAATAAACACTTCCAGTTTGTTCTTCAACATAAACACGGGCAGAGGTAGATTGGACGTCATCGACTCGCCGGCGGCCTCACCTCCATCGGCCGCGCCTCCTAGTTTCCCGGAGGCGGAGGGGATGCACGACGTCGAGGAGAAGGTGACCGCCGTTGGCGCTGAGGTGGCGGCGTCACACTGCGGTCAGATGCGGGTGATGAACTCCGCAAATTGCTCGGACGGTACGGGTCCCAAGCGGACGTTGGGGGTCTCTGCTGCGCGGTGTGCAGTTGCCCGTAAGTATTCGCCGGGGGTTGGCAGTCTTGAGAAGTTGGGAAACGACGGCGGCAATATCTAGCGATATGCCCTGCAATGCCACACCGGTAGCACAAAGGTTGAGAGCGCCAGCGACCGCCATAAGAGTCCTGGCGAACAAAGTCGCGACGGCTGAAGCCAGGATCTCGCTGCTGACGAACCACGTCTTCTGGGTAGGTGGGCCTCCTTTCTGTCGGCTGGTGGCGATAACGTTGGGCAATGTTCCGATCGTCCATGGGCAAAGTGCCGTTGGGTGGAGCCCACGGAGTCGACAGGGCGGCAACATCTTCCTCCGGTGCAGAACTGTGCCGCAGATATTGTGTGTGGCAGAAGGTATCCCGGGATCTGGACAATTCCTCGCGCACAATCTCTCGAATCATATCAGCCATAGAATTTGGAGGACTGGCTTCAACACTGGCTATAGAGGTGACATTGGCCAATCTTCCGAATTTAGGGGTGATTCGACGCAGCTTGAGAGCTTCAAATGTTCTGCAATGTTCTATAACGTCAGCGGTGGTGCTCAGGCTCTCTTTGCTAATCAGGAAATTGTAAACATCTTCCGCAATTCCTTTTAGAAGGTGGCCGACTTTGTCTTCTTCAAGCATTCTGGAGTTAACTAGCTTGCATAACTTTAAGATGGCTTCGATGTATGCCGTGCAAGTTTCTCCGGGTACTTGCGCGCGGTGAAGCAATGTCTGTTCCGCACGCTTCTTCTTTGCCGATTCATCCCCAAAATTTTTCGTTATCTCGGTCGTAAAGGTAGCCCATGAACTCAGTGTATCCTCATGATTGTCGAACCAGTCAAGGGCAGTGGCGGCAAGGAAAAACACAACGTTAGCCAGTTTAGTAGCAGCGTTCCATCGATTGTATTTGCTCACCCGCTCGTAGTGTTTCAGCCACTCGTCAACGTCCTCTTCAGGTTTTCCAAAAAATGTGCGGGGCTCTCGATAATGTGGCCAGTTGTTCGCTGTGGATAGCCCGGGTTGCTCAGCATTGTCGTCTCCAGGCATGTCCGATGGCAGTGGTGGGAAGCCTGCGAGTCTACGGCTCCTTCGGTAGATGGAATGCTCCGTGGTCGATACCCAGCACCTCTCACCAACCTGTTACGTGCTTTGCACGCACGGGGGTTTATTCAAAGAGGGGACCGGTCGAAGCAGGATGGAAGCAGGAAGCCTAGCAGCGTCCTTCAGCTCTCTCTTTTTCTTCCTCTTTCCCCGCGGGTCAGTCCTTCATCTTCTGCTTCTTCCGTCGAGGTTCTGTGGAAGCACGTTACAATATATAGGACATGGTTTCTGTAGGCGTCTGGGCGCGCGACGCGAGCTGCTTTCTTGCAGAGAGCTTCCGGTCATCGGATCGTTAATACAAAGTGCGAAGCATTTCTTTAAAAGTGTCCCAGCTCGTGAGCTCATCTTGGTGAGTTTCATACCAGACCCGGGCCGTGCCGCTAAGATAGAAGAAAGCATTCGCCAGCATCACGGTTGCTTCCCACCTGCTACAGGTGCTCATTCGTTCATATAGGACGAGCGAGTCATCGACGTCGGTGTTGTCGTTGTCAGAAAAGGTACCGGGGTCACGGGGAGGAGCCATGACCACAGAGGGAGCGGCAGGAGTGGTTCGTGACGCGCCTGGTTGAGCCATGATGGTAGTAGGCAAGGTCTGAAGACAGCTACGAAGCTACGTGGCGTGTAGATCGTCTACAACGCACTTTCACCTAAGATGCTACGTGGCCCGAAGTCTAGGCAGGCACAAGGGCGACCGAAGATCAGGGCACAGAACACAGCGAAAACCGAGCTCATAGCGCGCACATACAATTCTTCTACATCGCCGTTACGGAGATGATTCCTTGCAATATTAGATCACTATCCCTTTTGGAACCACGAATTCACGAATTGGACAATCGTGCTTGACCATTTATTTTTACGAAAGTATTGAAATTTGATAACCACGAATGGGCACTAAGCTCTGTTGAAGCCTTAGTTTCCACAACGAATGTGCAGCAATAGACTGCGTAAAGCACACAAATTGACGTCATGAACGCTGTGGAAGGATACTATAAACGCTTACAGTTGTAGACGAGTATGGTTGCTTACAAGTGCATTCCAAATAGTTATTACATAAAGAAACATCTTGAAAAACTGCCTTTAACCACGTGTACCTACTCTATGTCCAGCAGCACACAGTAGCTGCTATCTGGAAATGTTGTTCCTCCCCCCCCTCCCCCCACCAGATAAGTGACTCGGCGGTTACTGCTTTACCAACCATGTAGAGGCAACCAGAACGCCTCAGTGCATTCAAGTTTCCCAACTGTTCTGCTTATAAATATTTTTTTGGTGTACGTGCGCTTGACGATAATGAAACTGAGAAAATAAAGCATACCGTGTGTTTACCTTATGTAATATTTGCGCTGAGGTGCCGAGACCAGCAAGTTGGACTTCTTTACGATCTTCCGTAAAAGTAACTGAATTTCGCGCCTGTAAAAAACCATCTTCGTTGCAGCCTACTACGAAGACCGTCAATATACTGATTTTTCTTTATCGTGTGCTTATTTCAGACTGCTGGGTTTTCAGACTGGTATGACTTTTGTTGAGTAAAGCTTTCCTCTTGAGCTCACCAGCCCCACAAATGACGCTGTTGACCTTTTCACAATACAATAGCTTTAGCACGCGGCTTCGGTCAGTCATCCCTGCCGCTTATTACCCCATCTACTTGATGGAACGGCACTGCGAAGCCTAAGGAGCAAAACAGCAAGCTTAAGGAACCCTTCTTCAAAGGTACCCTTCTTCATTTGCATTCCTAAGCATGGATGCACAAACATTTAAAAAAAAGCGCCTAAGGAGTCGCACTGCTCTTCGCACAGAAAAAAATGGCGTGAAGTGGCATTAGCAACCAGAAGCAGACAGATGGAATTTTTTGCACTATTTTTGAGACCAAAACCCTCCTCCCTCTGTAACCTCCTGGATGTTGCCAGGCTAGGGCTTCATTGGGCACCTGAGTCTGGGAGGCTATGTAGCGATATTGGGTGGTCTTCTGCTAGTAGTAATAAAGCAAATACATTGCAATAGGAAGCCGGCTCATTGGTTGCTATTCTTCGTAATGTCAGCTCGGAACCGTTACTTGACGACTGCCTTACAGCAGTAAGCACAAACTGCAATAGAAATTCTGTCGCACTGTCGCAGCATATCATGCTGCGGAGCAAGGGCATAACTGCTATTTAGTGACTTTCGCAACCCTAGAAAAAGAGATTAAAATGAATATATTGTGAAGGAAGGCCAGGCCGCGACGGCAAGACGTTTGTGAAAGAAGGATAGGCCGAGACGGCAAGATGGCTGTGCCTGGCGTTTTCTAATGGCGGACCCGAGGTGCGTGCCACAAGCGCAGCCGCGGGATGATTATGATGGTATGCACAAGAGAAAGAAGATGATCCCTGGAAGGCTCACACAATCTGCCCGGGGGGTCGGAAGCGGCAATCCTGGCCACTCCTAAACAACCGATGCTCCGCGGCGTACAAACGGTTTCAAACTGGAAACGTGAACAATTTCAGTACCACGGTGGCGTCGATCGGCTGGAGGAACAACAGGTGTAACACTGCAGTTCACAGGAGAAGTTCGATTGATGACCCGATAGGGACCAAGGTAGCGGTGGACAAATTTTTCACTAAGGCCAGGTGTGCACAGTGGTGTAAAAAGGAGTACTTCGTCACCTGGTCGGAAAGAGACCACCCGATGAGCAGAATCGTAGCGACTCTTGCGGTCTTGCTGGCAGGCTTCAGTGTTGAGGCGAGCAAGGTGACGGCATCTGGCCACACGGGATACAAACTGGGCAGGTACTGATGTGGAGGGATATTCAGGCGTAGAGAAGAAAGAACTGTCCAGAATGGTGGTGGGAGGACGGCCGTACACGAGGAATAACGGAGAGTAACCGGTAGTCCGCTGTATTGCTGTATTATAGGCGAAAGTGACGAACGGAAGAATAGTGTCCCAATTTCGATGATCCGGTGTCACGTACATGGAGATCATATCCGATAGGGTGCGATGAAAACGCTCAGTTAGACCGTTGGTCTCGGGGTGATAGCTTGAGGTTATCTTATGAAGTGTGGACGATGCGTGAAGAACTTCGGCAACAACTGTCGATAAGAAGGTCTTCCCGCGGTCACTTAGGAGCACCCGGGGAGCACCATGCCACAACACAACAGATCGCAAAAAGAAATTTGCAACCTCTTGAGCCGAGCCAGTGGGTTCGGGTGCTGTCTCGGCGTATCGCGTAAGGTGATCGACAGCTGTGACGACCTAATGATTACCTCGATCGGAGAGAGGCAGGGGACCATATAAGTCGATGCCGACGACTTCAAACGGCGTGGCGGGACAGGGAAGGGGTTGAAGGAGGCCAGCGGGTGGAGAAGTCGGCCGTTTGCTACGTTGGCACAGGAGGCAGGAAGCGACGTATTTAGCAACGCTTGAGGAGAGGCCAGGCCAAAAGAAATGTCGCTTCACGCGGTCGTAGGTTTTGTGGAAACCGAGGTGACCCGCAGTAGCGTCATCGTGGAGAGCCGCTAGGATATGGGAGCGAAGCACCCGCGGCACGACTGGGATCCAGCGAGTTCCATCGGGGCAATATACGTAGCGGCGTAGGATGCCATCTTCGAGCTTGAAGTTGCGTAGCTGTCAGCGCAGTCGAGCATTGGGTGGTCTCGAAGCGCCGGTAAGGTGGTCGATGATGGGACGGCAGTAGGCGTCGGCTAGTTGCTGCGAGCGGAGAGCGTGTCTGTTGTCGGAGTCGTCAAAAAAAACTGCTGTGATGTGCGTCGGAGAGGGTCGGCTTTGGTCAGAGGAGGAAAGGCATTGCGTAGAAAAACAGCAGGCTGATTCCGAAAGTGCGCAGCGAGAAAGCGCGTCAGCGTCGTTGTGTTGGCGACCCGATTTAGAAAGGATGTCGAAGTGGTACTGTTGTAAGCGTAGAACCCAACGCCCAAGTCGTCCTGTCAAATGTTTGAGCGAAGACAACCAGCAAAGGGCATGGTGATCGGTCATAACTGTGAAGTGGCGACCGTACAGGTAAGGGCGAAATTTTTGGACTGCCCAGACGATTGCTACACATTCCTACTCGATAATGGTGTAATTTTTCTCTGATCGAGTCAGGGTCTGGCTGGCGAACGCAATCACTTTCTCACGCGAAGTTGCGTCGCGCTGCAGAAGTACAGCGCCGAGACCGTGACCACTGGCATCAGTATGAAGAATTGTTGGAGCGGTGTCACTAAAGTGGCCAAGCACAGGGTCCGATGTGAGAGCGTGCTTGAGGTTGGTAAAAGCAGTGTCGCACTGGTCAGTCCACACGAAGGTGCTGTGGGCTTTAAGTAGCTCATGAAGTGGAGCAGCAATAGTTGCGAAATTTCTGATAAAACGGCGGAAATAGGACGCCAGGCCGAGAAAGCTGCGCAAATCTGCAGTTCGTTGAGGACGAGGGAGGTTCAGGACCGCGATGATTTTGTCAGGGTCTGGACGAATGCCGTCGCGACTAACGAGATGTCCCAAAATTGTAATTTCCTTCCGTGCAGTGGCACTTCTTGGTGTTCAGCTCAAGGCCCGCTGAAGCGAGGCACGTGAGAACCTCATTCATGCGCGTGAGATGGACTTGAAAAGTTGAAGAAAAGATAACAATCTCATCCAAGTAACACAAGCAGGTTCTCCACTTCAGGCCACGAAGTACAGTATCGATCATTCTTTCAAATGTGGCTGGTGCATTACAGAGGCCGAAGGGCATAACATTAAATTCGTAAAGTCCATCAGGAGTTGCGAAAGCAGTTTTTTCTTTGTCGGCCTCGTTCATAGGTATTTGCCAATAGCCTGAGCGTAGGTCTAAGGTGGAGAAATATTCGGCGCCTTGGAGAGAGTCAAGGGCGTCATCAATACGTGGCATCGGGTAGACATCTTTGCGGGTAATTTTGTTGAGCGCACGGTAGTCAACACAAAATCGGACCGAGCCGTCCTTTTTTTTAACCAACACTACTGGTGAGGACCATGGGCTTGTTGAGGGACGAATAATATTGCCGTGTAGCATATCATTGACATTTTCTTCAATGACCTTGCGTTCGGAGAAAGAAACCCGATAAGGTCGTCGCCGTACAATCGAGTTCCCTTCGGTAAAGATGCGATGGTGTGCAACAGTAGTCCGGCCGAGTGGTGGGGAAGTTGTATCAAAAATGGCTTGGTGATGGCGAAGCAATGTGAGCAATTCTTGGCGTTGATGTGGCGTGAGGTTAGGATTAATTGTCTTTGATATAACAGTGGGGGGAACGTCTGATGAAGCAGGCTGCTAATGCAGAGGGGCGGTGAGCACCATCAGGGACAAAGGTTGAGCATCCACTACGCAAGGAAGGGAAGTTCCTTTAGGCAACACGAGGGATTCTCGTGAAGTGTTCATGGCTGTTATGATCGCTGAGCCGTTGCAGAACCGGACAAAACTGGATGGGAAGGCGATTCCACGCGCAAAGTGGCGATGAGATGGTGCAATGAGGACGTCCCCATCAGTGATGCGGTCGGAAACAACGGTAAGGAGTTTTTCGCACTGAGGAGGCAAAACTGTATCAGCTGCTGCAGTGAGGAAATGATGGGAATGATGTCGGTCGGAAGAATCACACGAAAAATCACTGTCTGTCATATTGCCGCGAATATTTGCAGTGTTTATTCGTTTTTCAAATCTGCCGCGACACCACCTTATCGCTTTGTTTGCGACGCAAGACGCGACTAGATTTATCTCGATTGATCGCAGCCAGGCAAAGCTGATTCTACGTTGTTCCGGAATGGTCTAGTAACTTTGCGCTCTTTATCTCGAATGTTCGCTATCAGCTTTAAATTGAGCACGGCCGACAGCGGCGGGCATTCTGTTCGACGACCGCCGAGCACGCTTGTCGCTTCGCCGCCGCCGAGCGATTCAGTCCATTTTGGGTGCAAGTCAACCCAATAAACAGTTCTTTTAGAAGATCCGTCTTCATCGCTGCTTCGACTGCCGTCACCACTACGTGACATCTGGTGGAGGTGCGGGGTAGCCTTCCATGTTCCGGACGCCCCCTTCAAGTCGTGAAGCCAGCCCTGAGCGCTTCGCACCCGAGGACGAGCCAGCAGCTCAGCGAGCCAGCCGACGTCTCCAGGGAGAGGAGCCTGAGTTCGGGAAACTGCCGGACCGCACAAGACAGCGAAAAGACGCGGCTACGAGCACCGCAATCTCGCCGAAGATGTCGACACCGATCATACTGCAGCAGCCGCGGGTGCCGCCAACTTTCAATGGATCCCTAGGCGAAGACCCTGAAGAATGGTTGGATCAATTTGAGCGCGTGGCGTCATTCAACAAGTGGGATGATGCGGCAAAGATTGGACACGTTTTTTTCTCATTGGATGGCTCCGCACGCACGTGGTACGAAAACTACGAGTCGTCCCTTACGACATGGGAGCTATTCAAGAGAGAATTATTGAAGGTATTTACCAGTGTCGTGAGGAAAGAAAGAGCCGAACGACTCCTCGAGTCCAGGATCAGGCTTCCGAATGAGCCCGTCCGCAGTTACGTCGAGGAGATGAAGCGCCTATTTAGCCGCGCCGATCCCGGGATGACAGAGGAAAAGAAAGTTCAGTTTTTAATGCGTGGCGTAAAAGAACAACTCTTTGCAAACCTCGTCCGCCAGCCGCCAAAAACAGTCGAGGAGTTTATGCAAGAAGCCTGCACGATTGAGAAGACCCTCGACGTTCGAGCTCGGCAGTACAATCGCCCTTCCTCTGTCTGTGCAATCCGTTCGGACACGCCGGCCACCACCAGCGACAGCTTGCGGGAAGTTATCCGCGAAATCGTCCGAGAGGAGCTACGCCGATTACTGCCATCTTCCCCACAGCCACAAGCAGCGACTCTGATGGATGTGGTACGGGAAGAAGTGCAACAGGCACTTGGCACCCCGACGGCCACAGAACCCCAGGCCATGACCTACGCCGCTGCAGTAAGGACTGCTCAGCCCCAACGACAACCCCCACGTCCTCCCCGAGATGAGCCACTTGGTCCACCGACGCCGCACACAGTGAGAACCTCGACCACGACGCAAGCTACCTTGAAATCGACGCCGCCACCCAGAGGAGCTTCGACCACACGCCCAACCCGTGACTCGCATACGCGACGAAGCCGTGACCCGACGCCGAGAGCGACATGCAATGCAAGAGCCAGGACCTCCGACCTAGAAATGACTATCGACGGCCGGAAAGTTACCGCTCTAGTCGACACAGGAGCCGATTACTCGGTGATGAATGGAACATTCGCTGCGCAGCTCGGAAAAGTCACAACGGCTTGGGACGGCCCACAAATTCGCACCGCTGGGGGCCACCTCATTACGCCATCAGGACGATGCACAGCGCGAGTGACTGTCAAAGGACATACTTATCCTGCGACCTTTGTTGTGCTACCGCAATGCTCCCGCGAAGTGATCTTGGGTATGGATTTCCTTAATGAGCATCAGGCGATCATCGACCTGCGATCCAAGCTGATCACGCTTTCGACAGACGAAGCCATCGCTTCGATGAAAACTCGGGAAAATCACGTTGCCCTAAGTGACCTGGAGGAAGAAGTGAGCGTCCCACCCCGTTCAAGCGTTATCGTGACCGTAGGCGCCACGAAAGCCATAAACACTGAAGCCATCATCGAGGGGAACATGCAGTTGCTACTAGACCGAGGAATCAGCATCGCAAGAGGCATCGCACATTTCCGCAATGGCCAGGCCGAAGTACTGCTGACTAACTTCAGCGAAGAATACCGGCATATTAACAGAGGAACGACGATTGCTTTCTACGACGAAATATCTGACGTACGAGATTCCTTCGCCCTCTCCGACCCCTCCGCAGAAGATCCGCCTGACCAAGAGAACTCGCCCACTTTCGACATCAACCCAGCCCTGCACCGGAACAGACAAGACCAGATCCGCAATCTGCTTCAAAACTACAGTGAGTGCTTTTCGACATCGCCGAAGGTGCGACAGACGCCAATTGCCAAGCATCGCATTATAACGGATCAACACGTCCGACCTCTCCGTCAAAGCCCCTACCGTGTGTCTCCGCGAGAACGACAAGCCATCCGGGACCAAGTCGAAGAAATGCTTCGCGACGACGTCATCCAGCCTTCAAACAGCCCATGGGCGGCACCGGTTGTTCTAGTGAGAAAGAAAGACGGCGCACTTCGATTCTGCGTGGATTACCGCCGCTTGAACAACATAACAAAGAAGGACGTCTACCCCCTCCCCCGCATCGACGACACACTGGACCGCCTCTGCAACGCCAAATATTTCTCATCGATGGACCTCAAGAGCGGCTACTGGCAAATTGAGGTCGACGAAAGAGATCGCGAGAAGACAGCATTCATAACTCCGGATGGGCTGTTTGAGTTCAAGGTGATGCCATTTGGTCTCTGTTCCGCACCAGCGACGTTTCAGCGAGTAATGGATACAGTGCTGGCAGGCCTGAAGTGGAAAATATGTCTGGTATATTTAGATGACGTCGTTGTCTTCGCCTCGAACTTTGAAGAGCACCTCAAAAGACTTCGAACAGTACTAGACGCAATCAAGTCGTCTGGCCTAACCTTGAAAGCAGAGAAATGCCACTTTGCCTACGAAGAGCTGCTGTTTCTAGGCCACATCGTTAGCAAGGAAGGAGTACGCCCAGACCCGCAGAAAACAGCCGCTATTGAACAGTTTCAACCGCCGGCCGATAAGAAAGCAGTGCGCAGATTTCTCGGACTATGCGCATATTACCGACGATTTGTGAAAAACTTTTCGCGCATCGCCGAGCCCCTGACCCAACTGACGAAGGCAGACGTGCCGTTTAAATGGGAAGCGCCGCAAGCAGAAGCCTTCAAAGAACTTCAGCGTCGTTTACAGTCCCCACCGATCCTTGCGCATTTTGATGAAAACGCCGATACTGAAGTTCATACCGACGCAAGCAGCGTGGGACTAGGCGCCGTTCTCGTTCAAAAAAGTGACCGGCTGGAGAAGGTCATCGCATACGCTAGCCGTTCCCTTTCTAAGGCCGAGGCTAACTATTCGACCACTGAGAAGGAGTGCCTTGCCATCATCTGGGCTACGTCGAAATTCCGCCCCTACCTCTACGGACGGCCGTTCAAGGTGGTCAGCGACCACCACGCGCTCTGCTGGCTTGCCAATTTGAAGGATCCCTCTGGCCGACTCGCTCGATGGAGTCTGCGTCTCCAGGAGTTTGACGTCACCGTCGTTTACAAGTCCGGACGCAAGCACACTGACGCCGATTGCCTCTCACGAGCCCCTGTAGATGCACCGCCGCTGGACGACGATGAGGACGCCTTCCTGGGACCCATCAGCGCAAGCTCTTTTGCTCAGCAGCAACGCTCGGACCCCAACCTAAAAGGCCTCATCGAGTACCTGGAAGGCAAGGTTTCTTCACCCCCCGCTTCATTCAAGCGAGGACTGTCTTCTTTCTGTGTGCAGAATGAGGTCCTTGTGAAGAAGAACTTTACAGCGAACAAAACAGCCTACCTCCTTGTTGTACCTACTTGTCTCCGCGAAGAAGTTCTACAGGCTTCACACGACGAGCCGACAGCTGGACATCTCGGGTTTACTCGCACCCTCCGCCGCATTCAAGACAAGTATTACTGGCCCCGACTGTCTGCCGATGTCGCACACTATGTGAAAACATGCCGAGATTGTCAGCGACGAAAGACTCCTCCCACACGACCAGCAGGATTTCTGAACCCCATTGAACCTCCCTCAAGACCCTTTCAGCAGATTGGCATGGACTTGCTTGGCCCTTTTCCAACGTCAACATCTGGAAATAAGTGGATCATCATAGCGACCGACTACCTGACCCGCTACGCCGAGGCGAAAGCCCTACCGAACGGAACAGCAGCAGAAGTGGCCAAATTTTTCGTGGAGTGCATTCTTCTTCGACACGGCGCCCCCGATGTGCTCATCACGGACAGAGGAACAGCATTTACGGCGGAACTCACGCAAGCCATCCTGCGCTACAGCCAAACCAGCCACCGGAGGACAACTGCATACCATCCGCAGACCAACGGACTGACCGAGCGCCTGAACAAAACCATCGCCGATATGCTCGCTATGTATGTCGATGCCGAACATAAAACCTGGGATGTCATCCTGCCTTACGTCGTCTTCGCCTACAACACCGCAGTGCAGGAGACCACCCAGATGACGCCTTTTAGGCTCGTCCATGGCAGGGATGCCACGACCACGCTAGACGCCATGCTGCCCAACGTTACAGAAGAAGAGAACGTCGACGTTGCCGCCTACCTTCAACGCGCAGAAGCAGCTCGAAGGCTTGCCCGATTACGGATCAAAGATCAGCAGCGGTCCGACGCCAGACGCTACAACCTACGAAGACGCAACGCGGAATACAAGCCAGGAGACCAAGTCTGGGTGTGGACGCCCATTCGCCGCCGTGGATTGAGTGAAAAGCTTTTGCGCCGCTATTTCGGCCCGTACAAGGTTCTTCGTCGGCTGGGTGAACTGGATTATGAAGTCATCCCTGACGCAATGACTGCATCCCAGCGACGCCGCGTACGACCAGAAGTTGTCCATGTAGTCCGTCTGAAGCCGTATTATGCGCGCTAAAGGCCGCTGCATTTCCATGCTCTATTTTCGCAAGATCCGTTTTTTTTCCCTTACTAGTCGCATTATTTGTTTTGATGCATCGGGTCGATGCTTCTTTGAGAGGGGAGTAATGCCGCGAATATTTGCAGTGTTTATTCGTTTTTCAAATCTGCCGCGACACCACCTTATCGCTTTGTTTGCGACGCAAGACGCGACTAGATTTATCTCGATTGATCGCAGCCAGGCAAAGCTGATTCTACGTTGTTCCGGAATGTTCTAGTAACTTTGCGCCCTTTATCTCGAATGTTCGCTATCAGCTTTAAATTGAGCACGGCCGACAGCGGCGGGCATTCTGTTCGACGACCGCCGAGCACGCTTGTCGCTTCGCCGCCGCCGAGTGATTCAGTCCATTTTGGGTGCAAGTCAGCCCAATAAACAGTTCTTTTAGAAGACCTTTCGTCCGTCTTCATCGCTGCTTCGACTGCCGTCACCACTACGTGACAATATGGATGACACGATCGCCTCAAGAAATTAGCGCTGAAGCTGTAGACAAGAAATCCCATCCTAAAATCATCAGATGCGCACAAGGTGAGAGCACAGCAAACTGCACATGGTGGCGGACACCGTCGATAACAACGTGCACAGTGCACTTCGCGGAAGGACGCAGTGTGACATCATTTGCTCCACGAAGTTCAGGGCCATCATATGGTGTCGTCACTTTCCGCAAACGGCCGCACAAATCAGCGTCAATAGTAGAAATTGCAGCCCCTGTGTCAATCAAAGCTTCAACCGGTATTCCTTCCGCTAAAACAGAAATCATATTGAACGGGCGATCTGGAGGACTTTTGAGGATTTGGCAAAGTGCAGTTTCACCTCCGGAAACTGCAACTCCTAGTTTTCCGATTGACGGAGAGGCAGAGTGGTTGCTGGTCGGAGGGGGGAGGCTGAGCGGCGATATGGAGACGGGGACTGGCGTCGGGAAACATGGGCCCCACTAGGTGCAGACGAGGGTACCGGCGGCGGAGAGAAGCGGCGAGGTGGGTTGGAAGAAGGCCGGCGTTGATAATAGGAAGAAGAGGGCAGCTCACTCTCGAAGGCGGCGTAACCACGGCGCTCGTCCTGAAGGCGTCGACGACAAAAGCGGGAGATATGTCCTCGAATTACACAGTAGTAGCACACTGGCCGGGAGGGGCGCCAAGGTGCGTTATAGGATGGCGCAGGTTGAGCCGTCGCCATTGCGCTGATGTGGTTGGATGTCGGTGCCGGCCGGGGAGGGTGGACAAAGGGAGGGGACGAGGCAGCGACTTGAGCGTAATTCGGCGCTGGGCGGGGAGCAGGAGGGTCGGATGCGTTAGGGTGGGTGATTGATGCCAACTCTTCTTTGATGATGTGACGGAGACCAGCGTCATGAGAAGTTGCGGGAGAATGATCGCACCCGTGGCGGCAGAAAGGGCTAAGGACTTGGAGCTCTTAGCGGATGATCGCTCGAATCAGTGTGCGCAGATCGAGGTCAGCAGAGTTCAAGGCCGTAGCGAGGCCGGGCTGTGAGAGGCCGGGCTGCAAGCGGGAGGACTGCAGATGGTCGAGGCGTTGGCAGGAGTAATGATTGAATCGACACTGGAGGAATTTTGGGCTAGTAGAGTGGTAAAAGCCAAAGAATTGATTCCTTTGAGTACGTGGTGGACGCGGTCAAGATTCGGGCATGGAGGGACTAAAACGCCGGCAGAGCGCAAGTACGTCCTCGATGTAAGATGCATAGGATTCATTGGGACCTTGGAAGCGGGAAGCGAGCTTTGTCTTGGCGACTGCAGTCCGAACAGCTGGGTCGGCAAAGTAGTGACGGAACTGCTGTTTGTAGGTGGACCAGTTAGTGGTATGCGGTTCGCGATTTATGAACCAGTTTCTGGCGATCTCAATGAGGAAGAAAGAAACGTTAAGGAATTTTAAAGCGTCGTCCCACCGGTTGTAGGCACGGCAGCGTTCGTATGTGTCGAGCCAGTCGTCCACGTCTTCGTCGCGACGACCAGCGAACATCGGCGGGTCGCGTTGTCGGAAGGGCGCGGTCGGTGGGGGCGGTGCAGGTGAGGCCGAAGGAGAGGGGCCGGCAGGGTCCTGGTTGTCTTCGGTTGGCATGACGATGGTGGGAGGTGGGAAACGGCGACCAGAACGCAGCTCCAGCGAGAGGCAGGGTGTAAGGCAGCAAGGGGATCGAGTTTCACCTCCACCACTTGTGAAGGAAGGCCAGGCCGCGACGGCAAGACGTTTGTGAAACAAGGATAGGCCGAGACGGCAAGATGGCTGTGCCTGGCGTTTTTCTAATGGCGGACCCGAGGCGCGTGCCACAAGCGCAGCCGCGGGATGATGATGATGGTATGTACAAGAGAAAGAAGATGATCCCTGGAAGGCTCACATTATGTATTTCACTGTTTTGAACGAATAAATGAAGGCGATTCTTGCATCTTAATTTTGTAAGTGCAATCGGAGAGAAAGGTCACGTGATGGAAAAGAACTGCTATTGTCCTAAAGCCATTAAATTTAAGCGCATTTTTCTTCTCGCTTGGATGGGCCAGCTGGGTAAAAAGGAAATTCTGTTTTATTAACTGTTTAGACTATTTCACTGTGCAGTTCATTTACGTCTTGTATCTCAATTGTTATCGCTAGTGCGATGTTTAATGCCAGTTTTCCCATTTGTTAATCCAACTTAAAACATTCATAAGTTCTTTCACTCAACAGTCCACCTATTGTATTTCCGCTGTGACATTGTACAAGTATCTAATTCGGTTTCTACTTGAAACTGTCCCATTGAGTAATGAATATATTCAGGCTCCTGCTCCAGTCTTGTTACTTTGGCTTCTTGTTATATATTCCCGAGGAACTTATTTGCTCATATTAAATGCAACATTGATGATTTTATTTCATCTCCTGTGTTGTTGTCTTCTCTTCTTTTGCAAATAATAAAGTAAAGCTGGTGGCTGCAACCCAATTCTGAACAAGCACACTTAGATTGTGTTCAGCGTATAGGAAGCGATTGTACTTTCGCGGGCTCAATATATTGGATTGCACAAAACATTTGGGTATATTTGATAGCAGTTACGCATTATGCTTTTGAGATATTGTCAATTTGTAGCAAGAGTTTGAATACTTAGTAGTCTGCAGCATCGACATCAGTGGCGAAATACGGCGTCAAAGCAAACTATAAAACATTGATAGAAATCTCACTTCACTTTGCCTGTTATTCGATGTTTTATTTTGAATCAAAATATCGGTGCCAACAGGCGAGAAAAGCTGCAATTGACAGCTTGAGGGTCCCTGATGCCTGTAAAAGGCATTAATGAGTAAATATTATCAAAAACGCTGAACACACGTGCAGTAAATTACGTACTTCCATATACGCTATCACTAAAGTTGAACGCAAGTTGATTTAGTACAATTTCACAAATTTGCATAATATCTATTACATTTCTCATCAGTGATTACATCTGATCCACAAGGCATACCGGATAAAAATGCTAATCAGGATTAAACATAGTCAGACACATTATCTGGCCGAAAGCTTTTGACATGTGCTAAAATATTTGCGCATCAATTTCTCTATAACCGTGTTAAATAAAGATTTCTATGCATGTATTTAATAAATAAATTGACAAGATGTAGATCAGTGATTCTAACTTACAATTAGTGCGGCCGCTTGGTATCAGCCAGCTTCAGGTCCAACGATTAGAATCGCTTTCCTCTCTTTTCAACTGCGAGGTACTTTTTAAGAGGTAGTTGCGCTTTTCATCTCAAAAGATGTGAGAGTGCAGTGCTTCTCAATGAGAGTGCTTCTTATAAAGACCGATTGGGAAGCGAGTACAATTTTTTTCTTCCGAAATCCACACAATATATATCAGTCCTTTATCTTGACATTTTCTTCTCTACACGGCTCATACAAAGCATCCAGTGAGACTTCAGGCTTTAGACTAACTTTGTATTTTACTTATAGGAACTCACATATGCTGCTTTAAATGTCATTGTGAACACTGAAGCGCTGGAAGACGAAGGATGAAAGGAGGACGAGACACACAGAGCGTCCTCCTTTCGTCTGTCGCCTGCCAGCGCTTCAGTGTTCACAATGTCAAACCAACTCGCCAAGAAACACACCCTGTTTAAATGTCAGCCTGTTGCTACGCTATGGACGCCGAATTTATAAAAACCTCCGAAACAGGACTGCTTGCTGCCTCAGCTGGTGTAATCCTTTAAAAAATTATTCTTAGGTGTCCGTAGTCTAGGCAGGCGCAAGGACGACCGGCAGACAGAGCACAGATCACAGCGAACACCGAGCAGATGGCGCGCACCCACCGGACACTTCCTTCAAGTCGTCTTTACAGATATTATTTGTTGCATGGCCCCCTGTCGAAAAGCTCCGTCTCAGTTTACATCAGGGCAGTGAAGGGGACTGCGAGACGTAAGGTTTGATGATGATGATGATGATGATGATGATGATAAATTTTTATGGCGCAAGCCTAGGTCATCTATGACCAAAGAGCGCCATGGCACAAGGTATTTTTTAGATTCTCAAGGTGGTGTCGAAGACCCATTTCCCAAGCATTTCACCTTGAATAAGCCGAGCACCAGACCAGGGGAAAGCTTGTACCCATTACATCACCAGTGGGTACCCGGCGGCACTAGGTATCCAACCCCGCCCCTGCCGCATGCGAGGCGGATGCTCAACCACTTGGCCACCGCTGCGCTAGACGTAAGGCTTGAGGCGAGAAACGTGCACAACATGAGTCTGATGCCGAGAAGACGTGGCACCGGGGAAGGCCGGAGCGATCTCGTAGTCTACTGCGGCGACTTGGCGCAGGACACGATGCGGGCCGAAATAGCGGGTGGAAACTTTTCGGAGAGCCCCACGCGTCGAGAGGGCGACCAAAGCAGGACGAGGGAGCCAGGTGAGAAGGGGGACATACGGTGCCGACGGCTGCAGAATTCCTGCTGAGAGGTCTGGGAAGCGAGTAGATGGGAGCGTGCGAGTTGTAGGGCGTGGCCAGAAAGAGAAATCCGTCTTTGGCGTATGCAGATCGCGGAGCAGTAGAAGTGGGAAGCAGGGTGACAAGAGGCAGCAGGGTATCCCGGCCATACGAAATAAAAAAAGGGGAGTAACCGGCAGTGTCGAGGCAGGAGGAGTTGTAGGCGAAAGTCACATAAGGGAGAGCGATATCCCAGTCGCGATAGTCTGGAGAAACGTACACAGCCAGCATATCGGTGGGAGTGTGGTTGGGGCGTTCTGCGAGGCAGTTTGTCTGCGGGTGGTATGCTGTGGTGAACTTATGTTTTGTAGAGCACGACCGAAGAATGTCGGCGACAACTCTAGATAGAAAGCATGGGCCTCGGTCGGTTAGAACGTAATGGGTTGCACCATGATGTAGGCTGACGACAGTCGAAAGAAAGTCGGCAACAGCAACATCAGTAGCAGTACTGGTGTGGGTGCCGACGTGATCGCGTAACGAGAAGCGTAATCTGCACGAACAGCTACCCATCTGTTTCCAGAGGATTCCGGAAACGGTCCCAAAAGGTCTAAACCGACGCGATTAAATGGTCCAGGTGGGACGTGAATAGGCTGAAGCAGACCGGATGGCAGAGTGGTGGGGCAGAGTGGTGGGTCGTCGCAGCCAGCAACATAGCGGCGTACACAGCGGTAGAGGCGGGGCCAAAAGAATCGATGACGCATGCGGTCGT